>JAYECN010568132.1:0-57174 GCA_035222435.1 Microcambeva ribeirae | reverse complement strand
CGTGTTGCCTTCTGGTTTCCAGCTCCCCTGAACCTCTCCTGATCCATGGATGATGATGCCTTCTGTGCTTTGGCTAGGACTAGATTTCTTAATCACACACCTATTTTATGTATCAAAATACTAAAAGTTGGTCCTAAATCCAGAACTCGAGGAACCCCATCAATAGTCTTCTCTTACCCCAATGATTCTCCATTGAGCACAATTTCTTGCCATTGCTGCTTAAATCATTTCCTCTCAGTTTTGGCATTCAGCTTTATTTTCTCTATTTTTTTCCACATCAGTGTTTTGGATCGTCACTCAGATGGTCTGTAACACATGAATCAAACCAGAATTAACAGTGTCTGTGCATGATGTGAACGTCCGATCCACTGGGGTGAACAGAGCCGCCGTGGATACTTCCTGCATTCCCAGCTGGCTCTCTCACTGCTGCCAGGGACTGACCTCTGGGAACACCAGCAGAATTACTGAACCCTCCCATTAAAATGAGTAGTTATCTACTGGCTGGCTACGCATCTCCCGTCCAGCCCAACATAATGCAGAACAAAGTAGTGGGACGTATCTCTCCCCATGTGTTGCTACCAGGAGAACGAGCTCTGCATTGTTTTCACTCCGTGTTCATCACAGTAACATCTGATCCGACATGCACAAATGCGTGTCGATTTAGAAAATTGCTTCGCTTTGACGTGACAACAGGCTCGTGCTGATGCACGACGCTCCTGAAATACAAAGGATGATAACGCAGTGCGTTCAATATGGGCCTCCGAAAAGCAGCGGTAGCTGCAGTTTGCACCTGGTAGTCATATATTATATAACTAATGAGCCAACGAAGTGTTTAATAACCCATCGGAGAGCAGGAAACTTTGCAGCAGTGAACTCGTGCGGTGGCTGCTCGGGAACGCACCTGATCGGCGCTGCCTTCCCCTGCCCCGGCGGCCCCGCTTCCAGCACGGGCTTCTTTAGTTATTATTTTTGAGGCTCCTGCTGAATTGGAAAACATTAGAAACCAAAGTGATTTGATTTAATTAGCTACTCATTTGCATGAATTAGTTTACTCAGCATGTCAACCTTCTGTGTCCAGAATGCTCTTTGAGAGGCCTGCTCGGTCTTCTTAATGTCCTTTGGGGAAGGGGGTTTGACTCTTGTACTAATTACGCATTGCAAGTGCTGTCTCTGATAGCGCTGTAAGACGTTTACCGAACGGCTGGAAATACACAGCCGAACCAGAGCAACAGCTTCTCAGTTTCCCTTTAGTTTCCAGCTTTATGGTTTGCCTGTTGCTTTTGCGAGCTAAAGGGCAAAAGATGCACAAACTGAACTTTCTAATCATTGTTATGGCTTCTCATTAACAATATCCAGAAGGGAACATCTGTCTTGGTGCTGAAAAGCAGGTCCTTAAGGCCAATTGCTGCAATTAATGAGTTACGTATGAGAAACATGATTTTTACCGTGGGATTTACAGGTTTGCAGCAACATATTCTGCATTTTACATGAGCGCCTCACCATTACAGCAAATATTTACTTCTCCACAAGTCCATGAGGATCAAACAAGTCACAGTGTGAAGCCACTTGTATATGTATAGAAAGCTTATCTATCCAGCGCGTTATCTAACCAATAAACAACCCAGATGCGGTGCCTCTGCAATTTTACTCTGTGTTCCTTGTGTGACGGCTGCTCCTACTGCTGCCTGCAAGGAACTCAGTGTTCGGGTTGGAGATACGAGGAAGCACATCAAAAGACTGAAAAGGAAGAAAGGGGATGGAATTCCTTCTTGGAAAATATTCTTTTGATTAAGAACTGCAAGTTAAAAGCACTTCCAAAAGTCTGAAGGCCCAACTGTTAAAGAAGACTTTAGCTATAGAGAGGGAGCTGGAGGAGCGAACCCATCTCACTGGGATCTGTTTTAGTTTGTGTTGAGCTTTCTCACTTTCAAAGCTTCAGTTAAACTTACATTATCCAGGATTCCCAGCCTTGTGAGGCTCTTCACCGTTTTGCCCTTGTCTTGGATCTTACTTCTACCAACCGTTCTGTTGGCAGCTCCGTGTAGGAGGGGATTTTGTTCTCTCTTCCGCTCCATTGTGTTTTCTCTGACTTTAATTAAAAATGTAAACATGGTTCTTCGAAACACCAGAAAATTCACGTGCAGCTGTTGTCATTGTCATCTGTATAGTACACAATTCAAAAAGAAAGAAAAAAAAAGGGATCTTGCTGAAGATGATCGTGGAGAGAATATGAAGAAGCTATTGGGCCAGTGTTTTTTTTTCTTTATGATTTTTTTGTCTTGGTTTCTAAGGGAGTCAGATAGATTCACGTTCTTGGAAACAGGACCTCTGCCCTATGCGAGTCTGAGCTCATTGTCTGTGTGGCAAAGCTCCCCGGTAACAGCTGGGGAGGCTTGAGGGCTTTTACAGACCCTGATGTGCGATGCCCTTGGCCGGGCTGTTACCAGTCTGGAGACTGGCCTGTAGATGTAGGAACATCAAACTGGCCATAGGTTCATAGAGGAACCTTGAGGAACATAGAGGAACCTTCTGTTGGCAGCTCTTATGTCTGCAGCAGTGTCCTCCGCATTGGGACCTGTTGTACTGAGTGCAGGTGGATTAGCCAGGACCCTGCTTTTCCTCACTGACATTTTAAGTCATTAAGAGAGACAAAGGGCTTCTGATTTCCATGAGAAGAAGGCTGGGGCATTTTGGTTAATGTGTCTAAATTTAAAGAGTTGCAGGCAGTGCTAGAGCTGATGCCTCTTTGGCCGAGTGCTCTTGCTCGGGGTGAGGTACAGGAAAAACTCTAAGAGGTTTGTAAAAAAGGGAACCCCCTTTCTGTAAAAGAGGGTCAGATTTTAATACCCCCTTGTGTATTTTGCACTGTTTCCAAATTGAAATGGAAAGTCAGAAAACATTTTTTAGAGGCAAAGCACAATTTTGTGAGCTCATTTAGTGACCCACCTTGGGGGCTGCTGTCAGTTTGAAGGAGTCTGGGAAAATAGTTGGCAAGAAGCATGGAAACGAACAGCCAAGGAGGAAAAGCTCTTGGGCTCCCATCTCCCCAGTCTCACTTTGTCCCTTTAAACAAAGCACCAGGCTGACAGCACGGGGATGTGCAGCAGGGCTTGGGTGATCCTCATGGCACCTCTCTAATAGCTTCCTTTGCAGAGCTGCGGTCTCACTGTGACTTTGGTTTCCTCTTGCAGGGCCCAGCCTCCCCAAGGCTCAGGTGAAAACAGCATCGCTCGGCTTGGCCGGAAAGGCGAGGTCACCGCTGCTGCCCGTGTCGGTGCCCACGGCCCCGGAGGTCTCCGAGGAGGGACACAAGCCCACGGAGGACCCCGCTAACGTAAGAGCTGCCTCCAAACAGCCTCCTGGCAAAGCTCCTTGCCACGGAGACGCGGCACATCGATTTGTGTAGTAATTTTTATCTGATGTTCGGTCCCTGCTTACCTAAGGTATTCCACTGCTATGCTTTCTATTAGGAAACTAGTAGAAGATTTTGGCAGTCAGGAAAACTTTGACTTTAGTGGGCTTTGGCGTGTGTGATACAGGGAAGAAGAGAGTCCTTAAATTCTCTGTTAATACCATCCACGGGACAACTCACCCCTCTTGAGCTCTGGGAGATAACAGGAGGAGAGAAAAAGGGAAGCGAGAAATGCAGTAAAGGAAGAGAATAACTTTGGCAGGAAGAATAAATATAAAGTAATGGCCAACAGTGGAACGAAAAATAATATTGAAGGAGCAGATAAATGAAACTGAAAAGATGATGACATTAGAATGATCTTTTCACTCCTGTTAAGACTCTCTTAGAGGAAGGTGTCACTTCCAGGAGATGAACAGTGCAAATGAGAAGGAATAAAAAATATATATTTTAAATGCATGTTGCGTATCATATGCTTTCATCTACTTGCACAGGACAATTTTTTGCTGGGTATGATAGTAGTGATTTGTCCAGCATCTTTTTAATGAATCCTTTTGCATTTGCTACTTGGCTGAAGGGAAAACCAAAAGTTTTGCTTTACACTTGCATATAGGAATTTTTGGTCTGCTGGCTTATAAATGTAGGATAATATAGCATTTTATTCCTGTTTATCATCATCAATAGCATGAAAATATGTTTCTGTGTGTAGTTACAGAAGGATTCTCACATTTTGCTGGCGGAAAGGGAATCGTATATTAGAAATACGATTATGTACCTTGCTGCAGCCCAGCTGGGACCCTGAGCTTTTTTCCAAATCCTGCTGCCTCTCCTGCATGGAGCAAGCAGGAGACACGGAGTCTTCTGCTGGAGGGGGAAAAAATCTAAAAAGGCTCTGTTTGGTAAAATCAGTGGTATAAAGAGTAATTCAACACAGAACATTTGATAACACAAAATGCAATTTCAGCTCTCAATATCTTATTTCATAACAGCAGCACAATTTATTTCTCAGGAATGATGATGCTCAAGCTCCACAAGTGGGAGAGCAGTTGCAGGAAGTAATGGTGCAGGCAATAAGTTCATTGGGGAATCAAAATTTGAGGATGAAGGCTAAAATTTGAGGAGCTTTTTTTAAGCTTAGGTCTGCCAGTGATCTTTTAAGCTGTCCACTCTTAACTCCACCCCACCTAGGGGACTGCAGATTTCCTATAGCACTTATGGATCTTCTACCTTGTAAAACCCACATAAATAACTGATGTTGGAGCAGTTTTGGAAGCAGAGATTCATTTCTCTTACTCTCATCTTTGCAATTTGTGAGGTTAGTGGTTCCCAGCAATAGGCAATAGGTGATGTAATGCTCAACATTTTAGGGCTTGCTGCAAGTTCAGAGCGTTATTTTTAATCCAGTCTAGTGAGGTCCTGAGCATCTTCTGAAGAGTGTTCTCATCCTCTTCCCCCACTAAAAGCCATGATAGGAATTGGGAATCATTGACAACGTAAGCTTGTAATTAACAAGCCAGACCTTTGCAATGAACAGCTGCAGCCTGCCCTAAAGAAGGCATTTTTTGATGAGTATTTGAGAATATGAACATATCTGAGTATAGCCTGCTGACTGCTGGTTTGTGTGTGTTTGCTCGCTTGCAGGTTTATGAACAGGATGATCTGAGCGAACAGATGGCCAGTTTGGAGGGGCTAATGAAGCAACTTAATGCTATCACAGGCTCAGCCTTCTAACAGCTAGTGAGGAACAGATAATTATCCAGGAGCATTGCAGCATACCAGTATTTCATGCATACCCCACCTGTCCTCGACCCCATGAAATCATCATCTTCTCGGCACCATTCCTTCAGTGCAAGAAAGATCCCTGAAAGTCATGAAAAGAATAATAAAAAGCAAGAAAAAGAAAAGAAGAAGAAGAATGTTACATAACTGTAGCTCTGGCATCTGAAGTGATGGAAATGTGGCCTTTGCCAATGCTACTGACATCCTCATGGCAGAGTTGTAGCTGATGCTACTGGATTGCTCATTTTGATCTCCTAGTCTTTGTAGAGCTCATGTTGTCATGACTAACTCACTTGTTTTATGGTAGAGGTTCGTAGCTCTTTGTGTAGGTCTAGTCTTACCTCATGCGAGTACATTTTTAAGCATAGACCATACCATCATGAGACAGTGTTGTAGTTCATTCTTTTTGTTTCTCTATGTATTATTGCTGAATGCAAAAAGCTCCTGTAGCAAATAGCCATACCACCACACAAAAATCCGGAAATTTTCCCAACAGCACAAAGCGAAAAGGCCAACTACTCATTTCTCCTCTCGTTTCAGCCACTCGTCTTGCCCAAGTGGTGGGTATGAGCAAGTTGCTGTAAAACTCAGCCATTCTAGCAAGCATTTGTAAACCCTCCCTTAGTTAGTGGTTTGTGTATGGCAAACAGAGAAGCGGGAACGTGACAACAGTCTGCATCGGCGACGTGCTGCGAGCCAGCCACCGTGTGCTCACAAGAAGCAGACGGAATATGGAGCCACCTCTGACACCCAGTAATTATGTGCTTAAGCTTGTGACAGAACATTTCTGCATGGTGGTGTCTTTGGGCCAGCCCGCCGTGTGATGGCATTTGAAAGCTCTGCTAGGGCTGCCTTGAGCAGCGGCGAAGAGAAAAAGGCACCCGAAGTTCCCCCAGTCCTTCCCTGCCACCTCCAGCAGGAGGGATTCGCTCCGCAGGCTCGGCCACTGCTTGTCCCTTCCCTTGGTGGCACCTGCTGAAACGAGGAGGTGACCCGAAAATCCATGTGGAGGGCGTCATAGTGGTAAATGCAGAGTGCTTCCCGTGGGTGGAAAAGGACCAAAAAGATGAACTGCAGAGGTCTGGTAAAAAAAAAAAAAATGGCCAAATTAGAGGAACTTTTTGCCCAGCTGATACTTCTAGTTGCTCTCAAAGTAGCCAGGGAGGAGAAGCAAGTGAGCAGCAGCTTCTGCGTGAAGCTCTTCAGTGCTTCCTCCGCCCTCTCGTCCCAATCCTTTAGCTGCATATCACAGTGTTTAGTGACAACTATAACTGGTTGAATTGACTAAATTTTGTGTGCATACATTTTATTGCTAAATTTTCGGCTGCATTCAGAGTTAATCCCTGTTTATGCAGCTGAATCACCAAAAGGGAGCTAATCTGCATATTTATCTGTTAGGAGGCTGCAAAACCCAATAAGAGAGTTTCAGATGAATTATTCCATTCAGCTCTGCCTTTGATTTCAAGCTTGAGTGGGTCATAATTTTAAAAGAGCATGGAAAGGATAGGATCTTTACAACCTAATAGCTCCTTTTATTAGGTGGGTAATTATATGTGAATCTCCGAATAAAATATTTTGAGTAAAATGGCACGGCAACAGAAGTAATAATTCAGATTATTTTCTGTGGCCCTGTGCTGGAAAGGAAATCGGGTGTCAAGGAGGAATTCAAATGCTTCATTAGGAACTCCAGTGCGTTTGTGAAAACGCTTCTTAAAAACGCCTTGTTATTCAATTTACTAAGACTTTAATGAAATATTTCTTGAGAGGGAGGAAACCTGGTTTGTATGGAAGGCTGAGCTTTCTAGCTCTGAGAGATTTGTAGCTAAAAGCCAGCACTGTAAATAACATCAATGCATCTTTCAAGATGAAAGCCCAACTCGGAAGTCAGAACCTAAAAAAATCACTACCTACATTTTACTGGGCGAAAGGCAGCTTAATGCAGCTTCTGAATAGCTCCTCTTCCGTATTTGCAGGGATTGACAGTGTTTGAAATAGGAACATAAGGTCAAATCTGGCTCTCGCCTGTCTTCTAGAGAAATAGCGGTTGCCCTGGAGTTGCAGCAGGAAAGCCAGGAGGAGAAAGTGCCTGGAAAATCCTCACGTGCGGCACCGCACCTATTTAATCGTGGAACATCAATCCAGAGCAAAGTGTTAGACAGCACAAAGTCACCTAAAATAAGAGGGTGGTGACCCTCAAGAGGTTGGCAAATCAGATTCTGTTTGCTTTGGATGTGCACCAGAGTGCTCAGGTGCTTTTCTTCTGAATGCTCTGGTATTGATCTGCCTCTTCTTCCCACGACTCTCCCGGAGTGCCGGAACATCAGGCCATGGAGCTGGAGCCTCTCCCCCACCCCCTTCTTCAGCAAAGCAGGACTTTGTTGAAATGTCTTGATTTCAATTTCTTAATTTTGCAATTTCTTCTTTGATTTAACTTTAATGTAAGTCAGGAAAAGTTAATTACTGCATATTCCACATTTAAAAAATCACTGCTCTGAATTTTGGAGCTATTTTTCAGTTTTCCCAAACCCGAAATGGCCAAGGCGTAGTCTAGGCAAGTGACCTCTGTCTTCCCCTGCTTGGGGGTCAGTCAGATGCCTGGTTCCCTCCGGCCTTCACGTGATGGCAAAGAGGGGAGCTGTGCTCCTTGACTTCCCCTAAGCTGCATGGCACTAAGTCTGGACGTGTTTTTCCAATGAGCCTTGAGGAAGTTTCCAACCTTTATTTAGGATGATTTTAGTAACAACTGAAAAACTAATTAGTAAGCAGGTGTTTCTTTTAAAAGAAAGAAATTTTACTTGCAAAGCTCAAATGACTGCTGTAGCACAAAGCTTCCAAATTATATTTTGCTGATGCTCTATTTATTTGCAATGAGCTTGGCTGATTCTGATGAATTCCTGAACTATGAGAATATTTATAACCCATGACTATCTCCACCATAGACTCTCCGACAAAACTGTAACGAGAAATTCATCAGTACATGACAGATTTGTGAAGCTGGATGTTACCAGGGGAGATCATTAGCTAATCAATGCAATGGGGCTGCCATAAACAGGTAAAGATAAATGAGTTTAGCAGCCAAAAAAGATCTGTTCTTTCATTTTCTTTTTTTCTTTATCTTTTTTATTATTATTATTATTGTCAAAACAGACCTCCAGTGACCAGGATCAGTGGCTCCATAGCTGGGCAGCAGCTCTGTGGTCTGGTGAGCTGCTTAGATGTTCAGCTCTGGAGGAAAAGCTCAGTTTCTTTCATGAGCTGTTTATCCTATAAAGGAGGGGAATAATCTGGTTTATTATTTTAGGAGTGATCTGAATTAGTCCTCAGTTTGGGGTTGGCCATTGATCTTGCCAGCATTTTGACCTGGGAGTTGTCAAGGAGAAGTTTGACCCAGACATTTCTGAAGGGGGACATCCTATCTCCGTATCAGTCCATCTGTTTATGCATCCCTAAGTTTGGGAATGTGTAATTCCAGAGCAAGATACAGCTAGAAATGGGAGAAGCCACCAGAAATGGTTGTGCAGGTCATGATGCGATTCCGCTCCAGGTTCCTGGCCAGGTCTGCAGGTACCTCCAGGGCAGTTCCTTCATCTCCCTACAGCACCCAGCTGGAAATCTCCTGCAGCTTCACGTTACTTTGTGCTGTTTAACGGATGAAACCGTAAGAACCACTGTGCAACAGCTCTGCTTCCCTCCTGGGCACCTTTAATGACTAGACCTTTCTTGAAAACGCCTTTTCCAGACCCTCTCCCGCGTGGGGGGTGCACACTTGCTACCACGGCGCCTTTCTGCCAAAACACTCAGTGCGAGCCGGGAGACACCAGGCAAAAAGAGGGAATCCCGAGGCCTGAGGGCTCGGTCGTGCCGGGGAGGTGACTCCATCCAGGCGTCCTCTGAGCCCTGCCGAGACATCTCTGGTGATGCCCTCGATAGAAACAGGCACCGAGGTTTGCAGCTTGGCGCTGGCAGCATTGCTGAGGCTCGTTCAGTCCCTCAAACAGGGAGGAATACTGCGTGGGCAGCGTAGGTGAGAAACCAAAGGGTGGAGGAGCCGCAAACCCTTTGCTTTGGTCTCATTTTTGAAGTGGATACCCACAAACCCAATGAACGAGGGATTTTTTTAGCAGTTAAACCCCCAGACGTCCCAGGTGGTCAGAGATGGGTTTTCGTGTCGGATTTGTTTTACTCCCGTCCCTGTTAGCTCCTAAGTGTCCTGTCCTATCTCCAGCTGAATTTGCGGAGGCTCCATGACCATTTTTTTTTAATTTCCCCAAGCTCTTGGCAAAAAGCGTTTCAAACACGTCCATCGGGCTCACCGTGGGCCCGCCCGCGCGCGGTGCCCGCCCGTGCATTTCACCCTGTGCTGTACATGCAAGGTGGGGAGGAGGAGGAGCGACACTTTTTATTATTGTAACATAGACCTGGCAATTCCCACGTTTGAGAGTTGCCACCATGTTGGGGTGGTGGGGGGCAGCGGTGGGGACGGGGGAGGGCAGGGGGACTTTTTATAATATTTAATTTATTCTTTAGAGTGTATTTTTTCCTTTTTTTTCTTTTTTTTGTTTTTTTTTTTGGATAATTTATGATACGAGGGACACCTGGCTGCAAACCCAGGGCAGGCGGTTAAAGCTGCAGTGTGCCCGGGTGCCGGGGCGCCCGCGGCCCCTCCTGCTGACGCGGTTGTTTCCGTGCCGAGGCACCACGAAAGCTGTGCCCCTTCCCCGTTTCAAGGGCTTTGCAAGGGAATTCAGAAGTTCTTAGCAGACTAGTGATACGTTTCTCCAATAGAGATGGGTTATACTCCAGCTTTAACTAGCCTTAGTTTAAAAAAAAAAAGAAAAAAAAAAAAAAAAGAAAAACTTGTTGTTACAAAAGGCCTAAAGATGGCATTTTGAGCCTATAAACAGTTTCTTTAAATCGTCAGCCTCTAGCGTTGTTAACCAAATTAGAATAGTGACTGCAATATTTAAGTGTAAATCTTGTTCTAAGAGAAAGGAACCTTGCTTACGGTTTAAAAATAAATGACTGTTTCTACACACAATCTTGTATACTACTACATGAGGAAAAGGGGGTTTTGTAATGCACTGTAGAACAGTCTCATATTCATTTTTTTATAGAAATGTTATTCCAATGGTGCATTTTTTTGGTTTAATAAATAAAGTTTTGATACGAATCGCCTCTGGCTGCGCGGTGCGTTTTTGGGCCCGTCGGGTGCAGGGCTCGGCCGGACAGCGGGGCCGCTTTGCGGGGCTGGTGAAGGACCCACAGCGCAACCGTCCCTGCCGTGTCCGCGGCAGGACGCGGCCGTTCGGGCTGAGTGTTGGCGCACGTGCTGGAAGCAGCCGTCGGCCCCGTGGGTGCTGGGGACGAGCAGCGCCCAAAGTTAGCCCAGTCCATCCGCGGGGGCAGGCGAGAGCACGAGGACCAAGAGCAACCGGCAACGGCGTCGCCGCTGGGCTGGCCTGGGGACGAGGCGGCTTCAGCTCGCCGAGCGGGGCGCGGGCCGCTGTCTCCGTCGCGGCGGGGCTCCGAGGGCGCCGAGCGCTCCGGGGAGCTCCCCGCGGCCCTCCAGCTCCACGGGCCGAGTTGAGGGGCCTCCACCACGGCCGAGGGAGCGCCTGGTGTGCGAGTTCGCCCCGCGCGCGCGGCGACGGCGCCCTGCAGACAGTCTGCTGGGCGTGGGAGGATGCCCTGTGTGTACCTAACACCCAATGAACATCTCGTGTCTCGCCTTCCCATCCAGGTGCTGAGATGAGGCGGCTTCTTGTTCGAGCAGGGGAGAGAGGGAGAAGTTTTCCTCCCTGAAACAACCAGCGACTCCCTGTCCTGGAGGGGGCTGTAGGGGTTTCTCTGGAGCTGTGACTGCCCTGACGTCTGAATTCCCAGGCCGTTGAGAGCGATGAGAGCGCCGTGCTTCGGCCGTGCCGCGGGCGGCTCATCCCTATCTGCTGATCCACGAGAAAATCCTGGGGCGCCCTCCAACCCTCTGCTCTTGGTTTTGTGCTGGAGTCCTGGAAAACTCTTTGGGACTGTCAGCGGGGATTAACGGATGCCCTTTCCGTCCCTCCCATTTAAGCGCAGGGAAATACGGCTGCAGGGGAAAACAGCCCATGACGAATGGCAGGCGTCGAGGTTTTAGCCTGAATTTAAAATGGAGGCGTGCTAATAAATGCATCACGGTGCAGTATTTTATTGGTCGCATGGGGATATTTTCCTTCATGCACAAAAAGATGCCTGCCCCTCTTGGGGGCCAATAAATTAGATCTGTCTGAGAATTTTTTCATGTAACAGAAAAATGCTATGAGGGGAAATAAATCAGCAGAAGGTTTAAAAAGAAAATGTTGGTGGTTGTTTTTCTTTAGGTCAACCTAACTGCTGTATAAATGTATTTGAGGCGGAGGACCTTTGGTCTTTGTGCTTATCAGGCAAAATTTATGGGCAGAATGTTTGATTTGTGTTTTTTTTTGGCGCAGGGGAGGATGCTGGAGAGAGGCCAGCGGAAACGCAGGCGTTGGAGACCCGATAGAGCAGGGGCCGTGGCGTTGCATCGGTGCACGACTGCCCTTGCGTGCCTTTCCTTTTCCAGCTCATTCCAGGTGGGAATAGGTGCTGGGAGCAGAGGTATTCACAGGTGAAACCAGGTAAACACCAGGTTTGTGTCCAAGAGGGGTTTTTCACACTGGGTTTTACAGTCTTATCTTGCAAAAGTAGAAAAGAAATGAACTTGTTTAATATCTAGCAACAGACACTCACTTAGAGTCCTCTTCTAGGAAAGGGCAGGACTTTAGCACATGATCGCATCCCTGCAGAGAAGCTGATTTATAAATAATTATATAAATAATTTTATATTGATGCTGGAGCTTAGAACAAAATCTTGTCAGAAGGATCCCGGTTTGCAAGGCCGACTTGCAGCCGTGCAGGGGGAGGAGCAGAGCTGGGCTGCTTCCGAAAAGTGGAAGAAGAGAGGGCTGCAGCAGCCCTGACGGGCCCTATTGGCTTAAACTGCCAGCAAAGGGCATTTCTGTTCCACCATGGAGCCAAAATCTGTGGTTTCACTCCATGCAGGGGGGAAAAATGAAAAATTTTATAGTGTTCTCCAAAAAGAAATACTGTGAAGGTATTTGATTTGTTCCCCATCGTGTTTCAGCAAAGGCAAAATGTTTTCTTCTGACTTCTACATCTGGACTTTTTCAGTACGATACCAGGCAGAACATATGTAGCTTTAGAGCATGATACATGAAAAAAGTCATAATATTTATACCACATATTTATACTTCACCACATTGAAGCTAGGCTGAAATAAAACACCGTGATATTTTCCTGAGCATATTCCCTAAAATACAATATGTTTCAGTGAAAAGCTTGGATGTCCTCGAGGCAACAGTTTCTGTTGTTTAAGAAGACAGAAGCGGACCTTTTTGAATGATGCTTTTCGTAGCCAACACTGCAGTGGAGAGGTTGCCAGAAAGGCAGGTGCGGGGCCTCCGCCAGCACTTCGGAGCCCCTCGTGCTCCGGTCGCACGGGGCCACCACCAGCGTGTGACATCCGTGTGCCCCGAGGAGCATCCGGGGAAGCTCTGGAAACCCGTCCCGCTGGGGCGAGGCACCGGCTGCCACGTGGCTGCCACTGGCTGCCACGGGCCACGTGTCTGCTCAGCCACGGCCAGCCCTGCTCTGCTCTGCTGCGAGGACGCGGCCCACGGGTCAGACGTGCTGAGCTCCTGCAGCGCACGGCAAGTTGGACTGGAGCTTTTAATCCCATGAGCTACAGCCACCCGCTTGGGGCAATGTCGAATGCAGGGCATGCTGATTTTATTCATTTCTTGATATACCCAGCTTTTCCTCTTCACAAGGATGTACTCTAATCTTCCTAGGTGTCAAGGGGAAAAATGAAAGCAAAACAGCTGTTTTTCCACATCTTTTAATTCAAAGCAAAGTCTTCTTTTGTGCGGCAGAACAAAACAAAGGAGGGTCTATGTCTTCATTTGTTTTCCCTTGCAGGTCATTTATAAGAGGAGAGGGGCAGAGGGTGATGAAATCATCAGCTTCTTCCCCTGATGCTGCATTCCTAAAGAGCTTAAAATCGTCCTGTGCCAACAACATCAGCAAGTGGCAGCGTGGAGGGGATCGATGACCTGTGGGACATCCAGCAAAGCAGGACAGGCAGATTGCAAAGAGTTCAGAGAGGCAAAGAAAAGAAACATGGGAAATAAGCTATGTTTTTTAAATACGAAAAAGAAATCAGTTTTCAGAATGCCCTGGTATGTGCTCATTTTTCCAGCCTCATGTGGGCCTTGCAGGGATAGTGCTTGGTCTCAGGCTCCAATACAGCATGGGCTGGGTTGGCCATCGGTTCAAGCTCTGGGGTTTCTCCTTTCCCTGATCAGTCAAAGCAAAAATCTTGGTCAATTGGTCAAAATCATGACAACAGGAGCATAGGCTCTATGTTTGCTTAATCTTCACAGAAGTTTTATTCCTGGAATAATTTGAACTCCATTCTCCCATGTCCCAGCAAGTCTGGCAAGAATGCAGCCAAACTATGGCATTTGGAGCATATTTTATCCAAAGTGTTTCATGTAAAACGCAAAAACACTTCTCCAAATGGAAACATGACTTTCTGCCCCCCATCCCCGGCTTCAAATCCCGTTCTTCGACATCCTGGTTGAGTGATTTCACGAAGAATTTGTTGGTTGTGTCTCAGAAGGAAAGATTGACTCCATTGTCATTTTTCAAAGACACTGTCCCAGGGAAAGGCTTTGGAGGAGCAGGAAGGCTTTTGTCCTTCCCAGCTGCAACGAATAAAGTGCCTCAGCCCTGGAGAAAGTTGCATTAAATTATGTCCATACTCCTCTTCCCAGACTGATCGCATAGGGTTCAGCTGATGCTCGTGGGTCTTATTTTGGGGCACATGGATCTGCTTGGCCTTGACGGGGGCAAAGCCACAGAGATACCCAGGGCCATCCAGGTGTCCCCATGTGGGACATGGGCTTGGGTTAAGGACCGTGATGCTCTGCCTTGTTGTTCCTGGTTATCCGCATTAAAGCCTTGGCTTTTTTATTTTATGCCGTGAGTTCGAAGCCAGGAGGAACTGCCCAAGAAAACTCATCCTTGCTGAGACACATGGATGCACCAGAGAGCCCAGGCTGAACAGGAGGCCTCTCTGCATGGGTCTCCATGCAAAACAAGCTAGACAAACAAGAGAAATGCCCTTTCCCCACGCTGGTATTGAAGATATTTACTGACGGAGATAGACTTGCTGACGTGTTTCGGCCACCCACGTGCAGAACATTCTTTTTTTTTTTTTTTCCCTTAGATAATAGCCACTGAATTTATAATGTTTGGGATGTGCAAGGAGCTGGCGTGTAAAATTTGGTATCGCCTCTCAGGGCCGCCCTCCACACAGGAATATTGGAGGAGCCAAGGAGAGCCGTGGCGGGAGCTGGGAGCAGAGCAAGGTGTGCAGCCCCATTGCAGCTATTTTCGTTAAGGCAGAGGACAAGAGGGACAGCCTGTGCACTGAAAACAAAATAAAGCTTGTCCTGAAATGCGGTGTTTTCACACAGTAAGACTTGTTTTCCTTTATACTTAGGAGTCGCTAGAGGCAATTGGAAAGTATGGATTTATTCGGTCTGGCTAATCTCACACCACCGACACCAGAGGAGTCCTGCAAAGTCAAGCAAGACTGGTCAAATCAACCAGTTTCCTGGAGGCCCAGGACATGTTTTAAACAGGAAAAATATTCTACAAAAAGGTTATGCCTTAAACTATTTAATTCAGGCACAGGCAAATCAATGATTTGAACATCACTCACAGAGCTGATCTCGCGGATCTTCTCAGCTGCTCTCCTTTCCTCAGAAGCTGAAACATTTTTCAAGCAGAAAAAATATTACTGTAGCCTCCGTGAAAGTCTCTTCATCTAATTGAAAACTTAATTAGCTTAATTTAATTAGACTAGAAACTTAGCTTTAAAAATTTAAAAAAATACTTTAAAATGTTTAATTTAATTAATTCCATCTAATTGGAAAATTTCTGGAAGCTGGGGAAGAAAACGGAGGACCTGAGACTCGAGTGCCCAGGAGGCCCTTACCCATGTGCCCATGGTCTGCGTTTCAGCCTCTTTCCCCCAAGAACTGCAGCTAGGAAATGACTTGTTTTCTTCTGTGGATGAAGGACACAGCAGAAGACCCTTGAGGAGGCATTTGCAAGTTCTTTGGAGGAGGCCTGGCTGGTGTTGGACACGGCCTCACCTGGGGATGGACATTGCTCTGAGGGTGACCCAGACGGAGAGAGCACCTTGATGCCTCAGTGCCCCTAGAGTGACCAGGAATATGGTGAGGAATTACCCCTCGGCAGCCCCCTGCTATGCAAATCCATATTGGGCGGGTATTCCTCAGCATAGTCAGGACACAGCTCTGGGACCTGCTGCCTCTGCCCATCCTGGCAGAGGGGACCAGAAGGGGCGGGAGACCTGGAAAAATGGCCCTTTCCACCCCTCAATAAACCTCATTTGTTTAACCTCTCCAAAAACAAGAGCGCAAGGGGATTTGGTTGCAGTGCAGGAGTACTGTCAAAAAAGTAAAAGATTACAAACACAGAGGCTGTTGAGTCTATTAGAGAAGGGGTGGCGAGAGCCAAAGGCTGGAAGCAGAAGCCAAAAAAAAACCCACAGTTGAGAGGAATTCCTTTACTTTTAGCAGCAAGTGCAATTAGCCACTGAACAAACTGCCGGAGGAAGGGATGGATTCTCCCATCTTAGCCAAAATAAAACAGCCTCGAACTACGACTGGGTGGCTCTGAAGAGCAGGTGCTAACAAGACAGGAGGTCGTGGGCAGCATGCAAGAGAAACTGGAAGAAATGTGATCTTTTCATAGAACAGAGAGGTCTCGTGGCCTCTTGTGGCCTTGACATCCCTTCCCTTGAAGGGGATGCGGGGTACAGAGGCATAAGAGGCCAGGTGGGTTTTGCACCTTCACCTCCACGTAAACTGAGAGAAAAACCAAAATATTTAAAATCTGAAGGGCAGCTAACCCCGACGAGCGCTCCCTCCGCCCGAATTTCCCCAGAAATGGAGAGCGCTTAGCCCATGGCTTTGATGTGTAGCCCTTCTTGTTTTGTTTTCCAGCCTTGGCAACACATCTCGTGTGATGGGGGCTAGACAGTCAGTGCTCAGAACATCTCGGACTCACCAGATGGCAGGACTAAAGCTGCCTGGCTAAAAAAACACTATAAAGGGCTTTCCGTAGCCAGGGCTCAGGTGCAGGTACCGAGTGCATGGTGAGAATCAGGTATGATTTTAAGCTAATGTCCCTACGGTCCCGAGGAATAGTTTAGGGGGAGATAAGTGAATGTATTCATAATTAAAGGTAACAGAATTACTCCCTGAAGACTGAATTACTCTTTTTAGTCACTGCAGAAGCACTGAAAGCAGCAGCAGTGTAAGATGAGATGTCTAAATTCAATCCTCGTGCTGGAAACACAGCTCAGTTTCTATGGGCTATTGAAGCACTGAATTTATTCACTGTCCAGCTCCTTGCTGGAATAAAGATGCCCTGCACAGAGTCACAGGAGGGCTGGGGTGGGAAGGGCCCTCTGGAGATCGCCTGGTCCAACCCTCCTGCGCGAGCAGGGACACCCAGTGCACGTCGCCGGGACTCTGTCCGGAGGCTTTTGAACGTCTCCAAGAATGAGAGTCCACAATATCTGGGCAACCTGCTCCAGGGCCCTGTCACCCTCACAGTCAAGACGTTTATGTTCCACAGCCCATAGAGAAACAGGACGGTGCTCTGTGCTCAGCTGCTCCTCCTGCCCGCTGTGGCTTTGGTGGGGACGCACATGAGTGTGCGAAGAGCCGGCCACCAGCAGCCGTGCCTGGGGGAGGCTCCAGGGCTTCGTGCCTTGTCCCCAAGGCTTGCAGGGGGCAGAGGTCTGTGGTTGAGGGTGTGTGGAGGCGGACGTGACCCTCCTTTGGTGCACGCAGGATGACTGCGCTTTCCCGCTTCCAAGCCACAGCAAACTTTTTATTGCCAATAACTAGCGTTACTGTTTTTGTTTTAAATTGGCTGTATCACCCACACTACATTTATGTCCAACTGAAGGAATGCCTAATGCAAACGTAAATCTTCTAAAATATTTATAGTGTACAAGTCTTAACATGTCCTGTATTTATAGGCAAACCATTTAAATGAATATCTGATAAGGAGAAAAAAACTATTAAGTCAAGAAAAACCTTCCCTTCCCAGCAGAGCTACAATGAGTATTTGAACAGCAAAATGAATAAATCTGCTAGGCACTAATATATCAATGCTGTGTGTTCTATAAACTTTCCATGCAGGAGAATATAAATATCTGACTAAAAAATAATCCTATTAAAGAAGAAAATTGACTGCAACTCAGAGCTGTATGGATAACAGGTCTTTACAGTATTATCTGCCAGGTCTTTGATTCTCTGTCTTTACTAACTTTTCTCTTTTTTTTTTCCCCTCAACCCTAGGGAATCTTTTCTAAAGACATCCCCACTTAAAGTAAAGTCGCCAGAAAATCTTTCATAGGGCTAGAAAGGATTCTCTGCCCAGCGAGGGATTTGACAGGGATTTAAGGGCTGAAGGGATTATTTTATACATGTAGTTTGGCTTTCTATATGGTACCAATCAATTACTTTTGCACAGTCTTTTAAAACTCGATGGGGGTCCCGGGAGGGGGACTGCTCTTAGAAATGGCTTTAGCCAAAGCGTTGGTGCTTTGGTGAGAGCTGATGGACTTTCCAACGCAGCTATGGCTTTGTGTCACGGCACGGCTTGCTGGGTGACCCCCTGGGATACCAAGCTGCAGTTTGGATTGCAAGGAGCACAGATTTTCAAATAATAATCCACTCAGGAGACAGGTTAGTTTTAATCACCAGCAATGGATGGAACCGTTGCTGGTCTCCGTTTTGGATTTCGGTTTCATAACCTACAGCCGAATTCGGGTGTGAAGATGTGCACCATTTTTCTCAATCCACTTGTCTGTCAGTGAAAGCTAATGGCTTTTGCTGCTAAATGAACAGTGCCCAGGATGGACAGTCCTCTGTGCCCAGAACTTGCATGTGTACAAGGTACACAGAGAGAATTAGAAAACTAGCAATATTGTTAAATAAAACTGATATTTTCAAAGGTACCTAGGTATAGTGACTCAGTCTTACGGGATTTAGGTCATCTTATTCTTTCCTGAGTGCCCCTCCTGTCCATCTTGCAAACAGAACTGCATAAGATCATTACTCAGCGCACAAGCGCTGCTCACCTGGAGGGATGCTCTTCCATAACATGCCCAGGAACAAGCTCATTAGAGCCAGTTTTGTTTGCAGACTTCTCTCTTGCAGAATGACAAGTTAATTTATCGAGGACAACAGGAGTCCCAATCTGGCAGAGAAATCTTCCCCACGTATTTGGCAACCCAGAAGAAGCCATAAATCCTGGTGGATTCCCCTCCTACTTGTTGACTGTCCTTCAGAAGAAGTGGAGCCAGAGGTCTTTGAGGAAGCCCTGTTGCTGCAAAGGAAAGCAAGGGATGATATTTCCTCATTACTCTTGCATGAGGTGGTACTTGGAGCTGGAGAGACAACAAAAGCTGTTATATGGGATTGTATATGACAGGAGAAGCAGGAGTTGCAGACAGAAAAAAAAAGATTATGTCAAGCAAAACTGTTACCGCCTGCCTGAACCTTTTGTCTAGAGAGCCCACTGAGGTCTTCCGTGATGAATAGGTGTTGTGTGGTGACCCCAAGTCAGGACATCTGTTTGTCCTGTAACCAGGAGGCAGAAGGGATCTCTAGTTTCTTGGGTAACATGTCCCTTATTGCTGGGCTCAGGTAGGCTGAAGGTTGGATGATGAAGGTAAGTTGGAGGCTGAAGTGGCTCAGAAAACTGGTCTGACCAGAAACAGCCCCATTTTCATAACGGCCACTTTTAGCTAGGGCAGATGTTGGCATCAACATGCGGCAGCAAGTCCATGCAGAGGCCAGGAGGCCATTCTGTGTTGTGTGGCAGATGGCAAGGCAAGCAAGTGTGGGGTCAGCATTGGCTTAAAACAAATGTCAGACCATGTCCTGAGACAGCAATCTCCTGGGGCCTCTGCATCTGGATCTGTCACATTTTTGGATGACACTAAACTAGTGTTGGGGACGACATGGCCTCTCTCTTCTTTCTTGAGGTTTGCCTAAACACCACGCATCTCATCCCATGAAACGTTATTGCTGCTGTAAAATTTTCCTTCTGGCTTTATTCCTTTTCCTTCCCACCTCTCTCATTTTGCTTTCCGTGCAAGGTGGGGTCTGATTTGGCCAGCCAAGGACAAACACGTAACCAGGGAAGTCCATGTGGTGCAGGAGACTGTCAAGATGCCACAAGCTTGCAAGGTCCTGGGCTGGTCAACAGGCGCCGGACATGGGCTTGATCTTCTCCAGCCGTGATGGTGCCTGTCTGCTCCAGAAAGAGAAACAAGCATTTTCTGTTCCTGCTGGTTTCTCTTCTCCCCTTTTGAGTATTCGTGTGTCTTGGTTGGTATGCAGGGAAGCAGCCCAGGACTTCAACAGCAACTGCAGTGACAAACGCTCCAGCTTGTTTCAGCAAAACTTTTTTATTCCCCATCTGTAGTACCATCCAGAAGACTGTCAGACAAGAGGGCTTCTTTCCTCAGTAAAAATTCTCAACATTTAAAAACAAAAAGAACCCAGGCTGTTGTTAGCATGGACACCTTTGTTAGTTCTTTATTTTTCCAAATGCTTTAACTGTTCTTTTTTTTTTCTTTTTTTTTGTCTTCTAGGTCTTTAATAAAAGATTTAAAAGATGTAACCGGAGGCCAAGTTAGATTGGGTCGTGTATTCGAAGACCTAAACAATATTCAAAGCCAAATGCTGCATGAGGTGCAGTTAAAGTGATGCTTTGTAGCCTGGGGATGTTTTTCCCATGGCACGGAGTACAGGACTAATGTTACCCTCCCGCAGATGATTAGGGCTTTCACCTGGGCCATTGCCCTGCAAATCCTGGCAATAGTATATTCTACAATTATATGAATATTTCATATATATATATAAAATATATTATAAATAAATGATACTAAGGGCAGCCGAAGAGTGGCGAACAAAAAGAGAGGAGGAGTTGCAAAGTTTACACTCTAGCTGGTGTCTAGGCATGGTCACTTCATGTCCCCTTCAAGCTATAGGTACCATGGACATGTGAGGGAGTCCTGCAGACTTTTGAGCCGAGCTCTTCATACATGTCGGTATTTCAGGAGTTCAAGCTGAGCTTCTACAAGAGCGCAGCTGTCTCTTAGCCTGGATTGCAAAGTTATAGTCATGTCCTCTGTGATCTTTTGTTTCTTCTTATTTCAAAACCTGCTGTCCCTCCTTCTCCTCTATTCTGTGGCTGTGTTAGCAGCTCTTGATGCTGCTCCCATTGCTGCTTTCCTCTGGCATGAATATTTTTAAAGACAATTTGTTTTTCTGGCTTAACAGATTTGCGGGCATGGGGCATGCACGTGGTCTGGGTTCCTGAGAACGCAATAACCCACTTTCCCAGCTCTTTCCTTGCCAGTGCTTTCCCTGGAGAGGCTGGAGTGCCGAGCAGGCTGTGCCCAGCCACAGGTGTGTCCTTGTGCTGCTGATAACTGCAGATGCAGCAGGGCTCGCCGAGGAATGCGAATGAAGCCGATTAAGTGGCGATGTGCAAGGCATGCAGCCTGCGTCAACAGGGCCATCTGTGCGTCTGCCACGGCAGGCAGAAGGACCTTCACAGAAAGCCAGGGGGGTGTTTGCAAAACTATTCCAGCTCGGAGCAGCAAGGGAGCTTTTCCTGTGTGTGAGTGGAGAGAGAGCAGAGCGGGGATGCTGCGGTCCCCAGGTGACACCTCCCCTAAACCGGCTGCGTGGTGGCACTTTGGGGTGGTGGGATGGGAGGTAGTGACGCTTTGGGTCAGGCTGGTGGCAAACTTCAGCAAGCTTGTGTGGTGCTGGCCGTCTTGCTTCTGATCCCTGTCTGATACCAAAGCCCGCGCTTGCCTTGGATTTTTCTCTTCTATTAAACCCTCAAATCTGTGGTTATGAGGCCTGTGCCATGTTTGAAGTGGCCGGCCTGTAGTCAATCTCCATGAGGTGTGCACAGTCAGGATGCTCTATTTGTGGGAACAGGCTATGGAAATACTGTCAATAGGAAAAAAAAAAAAGCAGAAAAATGTGCTTATTGACAGTGAGAGACTTTGGCATGGGGCCTGGAGCCAGGGCACCTTGCAGCTTGTTCTTAGGAAGTGCAAGGGGTGAAAATAGCAGAAAGCTGAGTGAGATACAAGCAGACTAAGCAGCAGCTGGCTGCAATTCATTGCTGAGATCCTCTCTGAGGCTCGCAACTGAGATAACTCTGATAACTTCAGAATTTTGATGACCAGCTTCATGCTCCTTGCAATGACCCATCGTTTTCTTGTTTTCAAATGTTGCATAAGACGGGGAGCTGCATATTTGACTGCACCACGCTTTCAAGTCTATGATATTAAAAAAAAAAAAAAAAGAAGAAGAAAGAAAAAAGAAAAAGGAAAATAGAAAAAAATAAAAAAGAAAGGAAAGGAAAAAAGTACTTAGAGTTTGAGGAGCCAAAAATAATGATCAAGGTGCAAGTTTTTTATCAAAGAAAAGAAGGGAGGAACTTCAGAATAGAAGAAACATCTAAGAACTCCACAATCAGGCAGTAATTTTTACTTTGAAAACAGTTAGGCATCTTTCTTGAGAGGGAAGTTTCTTGATGAATTCCCACTCCAACTGGCTAAGGTCTTAAATCTGCAATTCAATAAGGAAATAGAATTGGTCCAAGACAGACATTCCTGTTTCAAGTCTTGGAACAAATTCTCAATCCTGCTCTGCATTAGGAACAGCTTCCCCATTAGCTTTGATTAAGAGAGTTTGGTTCAAAATCTTTTACAAATATGTTCAAAAGGTAAATGAGGAACAGCGACAACTGCAGAAATGTCCAATAGCAAGCAGTGTAAGACAAGGTAAATGTAGACCTTGATCCAGCAAACACACTGTTATGTGTTTAACTTTGAAGTAAATGGGCTTCTGACTCATGCAAAATTAAATTTATGCATAAATCGTCCCCTAGGATCAAAGCTCCGACAAGTGACAACCTGGCCCCCAAGCACCAGAAAAGGATTTTTTTTGAATTAGCCTGGAGAATGAGGTTGAAAAAGCCAGGAGAGGAACGTGACCCACATCATTATCTCAATTTCTTCAGGTCTGCTGCAGCCCAAAGACACACAGTGGCCAAAAGGACTTTGACTTTTACGAAGGTCAAGTCAAGGCCGCTCACCCTCTGGACTGCCAAGACTGAAGGAAAAGCCAAGTCTCGTCCTGCTGCCGCGGTGCCTTTGAGCCGCTGCTGGCCACCGGTGCAGGGGCAGAGCCCGCTCGCCTGGTGCCTGAAGCCCCTCTTTGAGGTACACAAATGTTAAAGGAGTTGTGAATTAAAAAATACAAGGAAAATAAAAATGATTATATGCGTAGGTGAAAGCTTCAAATCAGTCACTTCAGTAAGATCATTAAATAGATTTCCAGAATTTGTTTCCTAGGCCCTTTGCCATAGCCAGAAGAGCCATTGCCCATCACTGAGCGTAGTACAACGTCCAAACACAAACCTTTGTGCTTCTTATGGATGCTTCACACAACCTGGAAGCACAAAGGGCATTTCAAGTGAAGCAAGCTTTTTTGCAAAGGCATTGTCTTTTAGATGATGGAAGTGATCTAAGGACCCCTGTTTTAGTAATTTAAAGTGTTTTTTCTTCCTTTTTTTTTTTTTTTTTTTTCCATTACTCCGTTTTAAAAAGAGATCATTTGGTTTACTTGGAAAATTCATTTATATTTTAGCATGATAGAACGTTAAGTGGCCTCCCTACAGCGACTGCTTAGGGGAAACATGTCCACCTCTGTACTTGATGAATCATTTACTTTAATGCTCCTATTAAAAAGTAGCATGAAGCAGAATAGAGTGTAATGACACTTAGCACTTATTTAAACATTTTTGCTCTGTGCAGCTAAAATACACCGACCCTCACAAAAGGCTGGGCCCAGAAAGCTCAGTCAAGGCTCCCTTTCAGCTGTGATTTGCAGTGAAAAACGCCAGCTTTCCTTCTCCAATGGTTAGTATTAAGGTGACCACTAAATCTAATGCACTGTGGAACTGGCTGCGGGACAAAAGTGGCATTGACAGCTTATATATGAAGCCTCCTCATACATTTATGAAGCTGCGTGGCAAAGCCCATTATGGTGCCCCCACCACTGCTTGCCCTGGACCGGCCCTGGTGAGGAGGAGGAACCAATTGTTAACTAGCTGTTTTAATAGGAACCAGTCATTATTTTAGGGCCCAAGTATGAAACCCTTGTTCTCAGTATGTAGCTACCATAGTAACCTGTACCATCTAAATGAAATCAATCATTTTTTTTTACTTCTAATGCAATTACTTGGCCTTCCTCAGTGTAGTATTTGAGCATTTTTAAATGTACTTCTATGCTAAATGCACCTGAGCTGGCTGATGACAACACCGCTGCCACTACTGTGACTAATGTTATGCTCAAAATCGTGTTTATGGGCAAAGAGACAACTCACCTTCCATATATAAATAAAGGCAAGAATTTATTGTTAGCATAATTGAAACTTTTGCAATCTAATTAAGGAATCATTATTAGTCTAGATCTAATTATTACAGAAGAAGAAAGAATAATAATGCAGTCAGAGTGCTTCTAAAAAGTCTCAGCAATATTCATAATGCAATTAAAATTGTAACACATTCCTTGATTTCTATGCCCGTTTCCTGGTGCTACGCTTGCCCTTCCTTTGCTCAGCTCCTGGCTGAGGGACTTGCAAAAACAGTGTCAAATGAATGCTGGTAAAAATTAAATCAAATTAACTGAAAATTAAAAATTAATTGAGTGCCCTATTGTACCATAATACGCAAATTTGCAAGAGCTAAAGTGAATTCCTCAGCAGACGCTCCGAGCAACTGTACATCTAAATGCTCTAATAAAAAGGTGAAGTTACACTGAAGATAGATAACCGGTTAACTAGTTAATGTCAGAGTTACAAGTGTCTGTAGCAGTTTCTGGTGGGATGCAACATACAGGCTAATAATAACATCCTCTTTTAGGAAGAACAGTCAGATACACTTGCACCTTTGCAACACCATCCCCTGAGCATTACTGGCAACCCAGATAATCAGAAATCTTAAGATTACTCTGACAGGTATCAACTTCCCAGTGAGATGAACTCAAGTGCGTCTTGAGATTGCATATTAGGATGTGAAACCTCTGCCAGACGTGTGGATACAGAAGTGCTGTGGCACTTCAGCAGCAGCTGGGACGCAGGTGACACGCAGCACTTCAGGGCTGCTCATCTCAAGCCCCATACAGCTGGTACCAGTCATGACTTCAACACAGGTTCTGGCACCGACCATATCACTTTCCAGTGCTCTATGGGACTCCAAGCCTGCAGAGCTGCTAAGCACTAGCAACTGGAGAACTTTTGGGATGCAGCAATCTGATCCTGTCTGGAGGTTGGTAAAAGGCCAAGGGCTCTCTCACTTCCAGCAGGCTATTTGAAATTCAGCCCAGCAAGGTAACCCACATTAGCAGCAATGCAAAACCATTAATATCAAAAGGTTTTTCAGTTATGTGTATAAAATGAATTAGTCTTGGTTCACTCATAGTGGAATACAGTTACATTTTGAGCACTAATAACTACTTTTGCTGACAACCCCTGCAAGAACAAGTACATTGGCAAGAAGTAGGTAGTGCTTCAGCTGCTCTTCCTTAACACAGCTCTTGTTGCTGGCTTAAGAGCTGTTGAATATACTTAAGGTCTCCTATGCAAGCCTAGAAATCCTTCTATAGCCTTGAGAGGTGGAAAATCAACCCCTTCGCAAGCACTCCACAACTCATCATAAAAATCCACAACAGCTGTGTATGGGGATGCAACACGGACTAAGGATGAAAAATAATTTTGTGAAAGACTCTTTATCTGTGTAATTATATGAGCACAAAATGCACAACAGCAAGGCAAGTGTGGGCTAAAACCTCACCGGAAAACCCTGACCTCTGGGGATTTGTAGCTCATGGACCTACAGTGATGTCCAACCCATTTATTTGGTAGGAGGCTTCCTCCATCAGCAATAGCTTTATCTGAGGAACCTTGAGAGCCAGTAGAGGTCTGTATATTATTCACATCCTCTTCACTATTGCTGCAAAAGAAAGAAAAGAGAAGAGAATCAGCAGGAGAGAAAGGGGTTGTGTTTCCACTGTTAAGAGCTCATAAGAAATATTTAGTATTTAAGCCACAGGCCATTAGTTCCTCAAGGAATTTATTCTTCATTGCTATTGCTTTACAGCTGTTATTTACTCTGCTGTGAAGACGGGGTGGGACTGCAAGTCAGGTCCCTGAAGGGACATTGCAAACAGATTTAACTACATTTGCTTCCAGCTCAAAGAGATGATTGAGAAAATTGTAGATGTGTTTCCTGGATGACTTTGTAAATATAAATAAACCAGTTTTGAAAACATTTCAAGAATCATTCATCATGATTAATCTTTGGCATAATGGCTCAGTGAACATTAATGTGATAGAGATGATACCTAAAGACTGAAAATAACATTTAAATCAATACCTCACAGCAGTTTTGCATGCTTCTTTTCTGAGGCTATAGTAAGTTGGATAAGTTTCCAAAGTACAGCAGGACTTGTGGTTCCTGAGTGGAATAAATTACACAACTTGGAGCTTTCAAGAAGATTTGCATGCAGTAATGCTGCTTGTGTACATTTACCCATGAAGTTGTTTAAAACAGTGTAAATGAAAATGCATGGAAGGGAAGAGACAAACTGTTATTTGCAGCTTTGCCCTGCATGCTCCAGGCGTGCTTCTGCAGCTTTAGCACTGCCCTCCACCTGGGAGCCTAGTAACCCTTACAAATGGCAGTAAAGGCTCACGACATCCTGCTGAGCTGCACTCGTGGGTGAGAATATTGAACATTCAACTCCAAAACTGGCACTGAGCCACTCAAGTTGAACACAAATCTTCACGGAAGTTTAACAGTTGTGGTGTGCGCTATTGTTCTCAGTCCAGCCCCTACAGCAAAGAGCTTAAAATTCTGGACACATCCTCACCCTGTCAGTACCACTTTCCAGCAAATGACTTTTAATAATCAGCTGGTAACCTGTGCGTCACCTAGTGCTTTCTGAGATCTTGCAAAAGGAATAAAACAAGTGCTGTTAATACAGAGCTAGGCCACAACCGTTTTTCTTTCTCCTACGCTTTCCATCCCCCCAAACACTAGAGATGATCGTGATCATTATTTCACAGAAGAGCTGGGCTGGGCTGGGAGCCCTCGAGATCCCCCTGCTCCAACTCTTTCTCCAGCAGGGTCAGCCAGAACAGGCTGCTCAGGACTGTGCCCAGCTGGGTTTGAAGATCTCCAGGATGGAGACACCACAGCGTCTCCATGGGCAGCCTGGCCCAGTACTCACTCTTGCAATAAAGTGTTTTCTTACATTCAGATGGAATTTCCGGTGCTTGTGTTTGTCCCTTTTTCCACTCAGTCTTGGATTTTTGCAAAGTATTTAAGCTGTTTAAAGGGTAGATACGCTAATATAAGGGAAACACATGCATCCAGGCTGTGTTGGATAGCAGCTAATCATGTTTCCCTTCACAATTTAGGATTAATTCTGCAAAGGAACCAACATTAAAAAAAAAAAAAATGCTGCTGCCTGTGAAAAAAAAGTAGAACACTCAAGTTTTCCAACATTTTAGTTCTGTGGGTATCTAAAATTCTGAAGTGGCCACAGCTGAAGAGCCCCAAAAACGTGTTGATAAATACTCAGTTATTCATGAAACTCCAAGACAAAATGCCAGCCATTAGTAACTATGATGTCTGAGTAGCTGAACCACTCTGCTCTTGGAGTCTGCCTTGCCTGGTTTGTCCCAGCCCACACTGGGATGTGGTGGATATTGCAGGAGGTTTGACTTATTTTTAAATATTCTGACAGAAAGCACAGGCAGCTCAACTCTATTTGACCATTTTTGCAGATATTTGTCACTACGTTTTGTTCACAGTCAGCATGGAGATACGTGTACGTAAGGCAAATGCATGTGAAGTGCCTTAATTAACTTGCAAGAGTATGATTGAAAGCAGATGTGGGTGACTTTTTTCTTCATTTTTACTTTAAAAATATAAAAACAAATAGGTGCCAATAAATAAGCAAAAATATAAGCAAGGAAGAGAACAACATCTTTTGACCCAGTGCTATTTATACCTGGCATTTTATAGCCCTTATTTTTTATTTCAAGCATATTCTCTTGTCTAGTGATATTCAGTGGCTTTGTTTCACAGTTAAAAATTAATAAATACATTTTAAAATAGAAAGCTCCACAACAGGAAAAATGTAAGGATAGCTCCAATCCCAGGTGCCAAACTCACAAAGATAACTCTGAGGCTAAAGGTTCTTGAAGAAAGCACTTACTTGTAGCCAAAAGCTAATATTTAAAAAAGTTAAAACAGTTCAGTGCCGGCATCATCCTGAAATACCTGACATACAAGTTGGTAGGAGAGAAATCAGTGATGAAGCAAACGGCTCCATTCCTTCAAGTTTTTGAAAGACAGGTTGTTGCTACAACAGATTTTAAGGATTGGATGTCAAAACTGTTAGTTTTGCCACTTTGTCTAAATATTAGAAGGGTCCTACTAATAATCATAATGGCCTCACCTGACCTTAAAGTCTCTAATTACGTGGATCTGTCCCAAACCTGGAAACAAGGCTGACCAATGCAACCATCTCCAAAGACCTCTACACGTGCAAGACTTCCAGGCTGAAAATTCAGAAACGCAGTGTTTTGTTTCCGAATCTGTCAGCATGGACAGGGTCAATACCAGATGAGCGTAGCCAGCACAGATCAACACAGTAATGGGCACGTCCATGACAAAACTGGTTTCTTTCTCCTGAAATACACAGTGGGACCAAGCTCTTCAATGGCAACGCGATGGGGAATGCCTCATTTATGTGAGTCCACCTGAGCCTAGGGATATTGATGGCATGAGCTGCAGGTTAGCCCCTCTGAATGCAAAACACATTCGGGCATTAGTGTTTTTTCCTAAGGCTACGGGAATAAAATTCTCATACAAGTATTAATCTCACGTCCACCAAAGTCAACATTACCCTCAAACGACTCGAGTGATTTCAGGCCTCATCTTCAAAGCGCGATGACTGTGGCTGTTACTGCCTCATGCTTTTTGTCTCCCCTTTTAGATTTGTTCTTTTGTATTTTCTTTTCTCATTCACTTGGCAGATTGACGATAGTGTTCCCAGGCTGGAATCTGGAACCAGATGAAGGTTACTTACAAAGCAGAGTAACCCCTTTTCCTGCCTCCTCGCTGTGTTTATTTTCTGTAAATGACTTGACGCTTATCTTACAGCAGGAGATCATTACCAGTTACAGCATTCATTCCCAATGACATTATCACTTTGTTATTTCATTTTCATAAAAGGGAATCTATTTATTTCTGCATTGTGGAAAAAATAAGAGCCAGTGATTTAATTAACTAGTAACTTGGCCTGAATATTTCATAGGACTCTGGCTGTGAATTCCAACAAAGGGAATATTTGCAGATGACTTGCTTAAGAATTGACTTTCGCCAGTTCTCAGCAGACACGTGTAAGCATGTCAGAATTCAGCTTTTGCACTCCATAGCAGCTTATCTTTCCGTTATCTCTCAACACTGGTGTTTACTCCAGAACCTAGAAATCTCAGGTGCCACAGGGATTCTTTTGGGATAGGTGCTTAAACAAGCACTCAATAAAAAACTGTCTTTACTCTAAATAAGCAGTGAAAACCCATGGCAAGAAGAAAAAGTGAGATAAATGTGTCAATAAGGTCACTTGTTAGGTCATACCTGGAGTCAGGAATAAATCTGGGTCTCCTGGCATGCATTCTGGTACACTTCCACCTCGTCTTTGCTACGTTTATCTAACAGCCGCTCATTTGACAGCCAATATCCACTTATATGGAATCTTTCCAAGTCCACTTAGCTTTTTCTATATCAAAACAAGCAGTTATGCTCAAGGAAGAGCACACAGTTAAACAATTAGTTTCTTTCACTGATTAGCTACGAAGGAAAAAATGATATAGCAGGCCCCTGTCTCACGTAATAACCTAAACACAGACAGACTTGTCCTGCAGAGCTAAACACCCCTGTGCTTCTCACCATAAGGTAACAGCAAACAAGCCCTTATTCTACACAGGTTTCTTATCATTTGCCCATCTAACAAAATAGCACTTTACTAGTCCACATGAACATTTTAAAAGCAAAGTTTTAACTTTTAGGTGTTTGCAATGTCCTCCCTTAAGTAGCAAGGAAGGGCAGTGTTACAGCCCTTGGGTGCTACGGTGTGGAAAATAGCAGACTTAAGGTAACCCTTAATGACTTAAATTGTAGGAATAAGCTTCTGTGAGAAATAAGTGCAGAAAAATGTGATACTAGTCTTTTTTCTCTTCTTTTTTTTTTTCTTTTCTAAGAATGCAAATTTTTGTTACTAATAGTATTATTACAGCCATGCTTGCCTTCTGAATAAGCCCCAAATTTTTATAGTGAACTCCTGGAGGATATAGATACTGATCTCAGCAAGACTAGATACTGCCCACAAGACAACACTGCTCTCTCCAGATTAATAAACAACAGTTACTCCAGAATAATATAAAATGCTGGAAAATTGAGTTTATTTTGTCACCTAAAGCTTTGAAAGAAAAACGGTGCAATATTATTTTTTGTCTCACTTCTTTATAGTTCTTTATTTCTGGGAGGAGAAGGGGTGAACCCATCCTGAAACCCATGCTGAATGAAGACCTACAGCCTGTCCTTCCCATGCAGGTTTTTCCCACTCCCAGACTGCCCGTTTTTGTTGTGATGCACCTTCTTCTTTTCTTCTTCTTATTTCCCTTTTCCTTTCCTCCTTTCTTTCATCTTGGAATATCGATTCAGACCTTGGAGCCAAGGCAGCCTAGAGCCAATGTTGCTGATATAAACTAGGCAATGAAGAAATAGGGATTGTAGTTATAAATGGGGAATAATAAACAGGGGACTATAAAACACAATAAAAACCATGGAAGCTATGATTTCTCTCAGCTGCTTCCATTTTCTATTGTTCCCGGAAGTAAGTTTAATACAGTCTAATTTCCAGTGCTGAAATGCAGAAGGCAAGTCAATCAGGGGAGCAGATAAAGATGTAACCATTAATATTAACAGTCCAGAACTATTAGCTTTCACTCCTTCAGAACAGAAAGCAATCCCAAGTGCCCGGGCTGGCCTGCCTCCCACCAAATTTAGAGATTTATCCTTCAATGTCCTTTGCAACTTTTTATGTTTTGATGGCACTACATCCAGCAATGAGCACGGTCTGATCCAACAAGTAACACAAGGGTCTAGAAAAGAAAAAAGTTCCCAAGCGGGAAGTCAGCAAGATCAGCAGGATGTGCCTAAAGCATCACTTAAATATCTCATGGGGGAAACAAAAACCCTCAGGACTTCAGACTCAACAGGGACACACCATGGCAGCAAAGCCGTGATGATTAATTACAGCAAATCTCAGCAAAGGCAAAACAATTAAAAATCAAGCCAAACCAAACCAAAATTAAGAGCCCATCAGGACCCTTGGAAGTCAGCACGAGATGCCTCAACCTATTGATCTGGCAATCAACCCCCACACCAGCAGATTAGATAAAACGAAGGAGGGAAAAATCATCTCTCTTCTTAAATGATCTCACAAAATATAAAACTCACAGACACGACGACACAAAGCAGCTAAATGACCTCGCAAGGCAGATGCCGTCCAGCAGCCAGCTCAGGCATCACACTGATTGCAGATATCGCTGTCTGCCCTCACCCTTGGGCCCTTCTGCTTGCCCTCTGCATGGCTGCATTGAAATAAGGCGTTTTAGTGATGACATTTGTAACATCTATCATTATTAGGGATAATGAAGCCTTTATTACACTTTCTTTAACAAGTGGAAATGACAAGCGTGACTGCTGCATGATACTTATCCACAAACAATTCCAGCTACCCTCTTTTTATATACTAATCAAACCAAGTTGTTAAGGCATGAAGTCATGTAGATAGATGAGAACAGAGAAATTCAGAGTTACAATACTAAGGTCTTATCTTTCTATAGGAAGACGGGATCTCCCGTCATGGCCCAGTTTCTTCCTATTGCAGGCAACTGAATTAGATCATCTCTTTCCTGCATTATTCAAGATTCATCTTAAGAGTAACCCAGCTTTTTCCTTGAGACTATGTTAATTCATGGCCACTTGTCTTTGTGGAAGCCACAAGTCCTGTCACTGTTCAGGCCAAACCCTCTCACTCATGGCTATTCCCTTGAAGTGGGTTATCCTCTGCGCCTCCCTCCTTCTACTTGTTTCTCTTGCCTTGATGACAGAGGGATGCAAACACCAGGCTGGTTGTCCGTGGTCTGATCCAGCGGATCAGTTTTAATCCAGTTTTAATCAGACCAGCTGATTATTTATAAGCAAGAGAAGCAGGCAGGTTTGAAATGGGAGCAGTAGCCTTCAAAGCAAAGAACAACTGTTCTGAGCTGGACTCTGTATCCTAATCAGCGAAATCATCTGAGAGATGCTTAGCGCCTCTGAATAGGAGAAAAGGCTCTTAGCAGAAAGGAGGGTAAAATCAAAAGTGTACTTGCAGCAAGAATTATAAGAACAGTGTTAAATATACCTCTGCACATTTATTAAATTAGACTAAACAAAAATGCCTATTTAATTTTTTTGTCTCCAAGCTTGCTCAAAGATGATAGTGTACATGACTGGGCAATTACAAAGCCAAGCATGAGAAACTATATAAATTAGAAAAAAAATATGTGAGGAGCACAGAACAAAGGACTCAGAGGACAACAGTCTCCTGAAACCCAGAGGGAAAAAATAAACTCCAGGAAAATGAGCTCAGTGAATTAATTAGACTTGATAAAGGAAGCCACAAAAAAGAAAGGGTAAAGATAACAGAGAAGGAACAAGAAACATTGGAAGCAGAACTAAGAAATGTCAGGTCCCCATCTGGCTATTTTCTATATGCAGCTAATATGTTCTCCCCCATAGGATATGGAATATGGTTTTAAAAAACTGTCCATCCAAACTAGATTGTATGCAAGCACAGGTGCAAAGGCCCCATCTCCCGTGTGTGCCCTGGCGCTTGGTGGTCCAGGTGTGTTGGTGCAGGCAGTCTGCAGGGTTTTTCACCCTCCTCTGCCTAAAATCCTCTTCATACTCACCTATATATATTGCAAATGGAGGGAATTGCAAAGGAAAGAGGTCGTCATTCAGACCGTGGCTCTGATATTCACTGTGAAACGAAGCACAGGTTTCATAGTCTAGGCAAGACATTGTACCGCAGATAAGAAGCCTTTGGGCATGGCTCTGAAGTCTTTATTTGGGAAAAACGCACTGATTTAGATAGCAATTCAGTTGAGCATTAACTTGTGGAAGACAGATCCTCTTTTTGGGGCTGCACTCTATTTAAAGCCTGGAAAAAATACTGTGCATTAATATTTTACCTCTCTGCCTCCTTAATGCAGAACTGTATTTTCTAACTATGCCCATATGGCCTCTGTAAAGGATGGGAGTTCATTAGCCGGCGTTCGCAGCTCCAGCTATCAAACCCAGGTTGTGGTTTTATGGACCCACTAGATATAACATGATAACTCCGATGCGCTCCGCCAGCTTCAAGCTGATGCTATTCTTAAATAAAATTAAAAGCTGCATGCCAGAAGGAAGGCACAACAGATTTGCCAGCTGTTATTATGTTTATAGTGTGAATTTGGGGCCAAAAGCATCACACAACATTATTTATAAGTGTAAGTGGAAATTAAGTGTTTGGTGATTTTTTCTTCCTGCTGAGGTATCACCCTCCTTTTCATCCCTCTATGTCCGTCATTGCTTTACTGGCATTGCTCTTAATGCTTACGTGATTCCTGCTGTGACGAGCCATAGAAATGTTAAGGAAGCGACTGCTTGTAGTAAAAATGGATTTTTTTTCTTTCATCCAGAGAGTGAGGACGGGGTTTTGGAAGTGAAAGATGAGCTGCTTGTCCACGAAGGCTGTGCTTGAACGCTCATCGCTGAATTCACGGTGGAGCCACTCTGGACCTCGTGGTGGGGAGTCAACTGAGACTTCATTTCCCAGCACGTGAAGGCTGCCGGTCGCTCTGTGCTGTGTTTGCTGCCTGCCTGCAGCACGCTGCTCCGGGCGCGTGCACGTACGCCTTCCTTCCGAACGGCAAGGAAGAGACACGGCACCTCGTCACCGCCCTGGCCACGGCTTCGGCGACAGAGACCTTGGCTGCACGGCCACTCATGGAACCTGCTTTGCAGGAAGGCATCTTCTGAGAGCGCAGATGTCCACGCAACACAAGGAAGATCAGTGCTCACCCAGACGTGCACAAAAGATGAAGAAAACTTTCCTGACGGCTGCGTGAGCGAGGGGATGCTGTTTACGGCATTATCCACCAAATTAATTTTATTATTTGCAGCACTAGCCTTATTTCTTCATTGGAAAGACTTCCGCGTGACTTGCAGTGTGCTCTCATTTGTCTGTATGTCTTGTCAGGATCAGACTTAATTACCTTTCCTTTCAATGTTTTAAAAACTAACCTGCCCTCCAGTCTTGCATGAAAGTTTTGTTGGCATGGTTACCCAACCCATTACTCCACGAGTATTGATTGTATTACTTGTGGGGCTTGAAAGCCATAAATTCACTAACTAATACTATCAATTAGATGGAGAGCTGGAATTATACCATAAGGAATAGCTTCTAACTCCAGAAATCTTGCCCAAAATGAAAACTGGGACTCAGATAATATAATCTTTATAATGGCTGTTGTAAGCGCTCTGCACAAGAGATATTGAAATGGAGGGAGGCAGCGCTGACAAGCCGGCGCATAGACCTCACATTTAAATGCAGATGTTGGAGCAATGTGCAGGGAAAAAAAAAAAATCACTCAGCTGTTTGTATTTAGGAAAATGAGAACAAAGGAATCAGAGCCGTTGCAGAGTCGTGTGTCATGCAGAACCAGAGGAGTGGCAAATATGAGGCTGTATCCTCATCTTTCCACTTGTGTCAAAGAAGAGCCTTAAAATAATATAACCAGCCTGCAAGACATATTGCTAAAGAAAAAAAAAAAAAAAGAAGAAGAAGAAAAAAAAAAAAAAAAAAGGCTTGAAATGGACATTTCCAGAACTGAAAGTTTCGTAAAAGGTCTCTTGCACTGGGAAGACCTTGCGCTCTCTGAATCAGGCATGCTGCAATGGCCAGCGAGTTACACTTCCTCAGGCAAGAAGCGCTGGACAAAGCAGTGCCGTGGAGCGCCCGCACCACGAAACGCTTCCCACAGCCTGAGCGTGCTCCGTCCCTCCCACTCTTCCAGGTCTCCGGACTCCTTCCTCCTGAAGTGCCAATTACAGCTGCTGGATGCTTCTTTTCTGCTCTCTGCTTTTGTTTTTTCCTGACTAGCACCTCATCAAACAACATCCTGAAGGGTGAAAGGCTAATGTTCTCATTGCACCACCGTGTGTCAGCTCACAGCAAGATGCTACAGTGGAATTAACCCTCTGGTAAGACAGTTCCCATGTGCAGGAGCCTTTGCTGCATAATCATTCTTGATTGCTATTTAGTGGTTGGAACAGAGAGCTGGTAATTAGGACTCCTGGGTCCTATTTTCAGCTCTGTCAGTCACTTCCTCTGTGACCTTGGGCAAGACACTTATCCTTACTCTCCCTGTCTGTGCCTTGTCTTACCTCTCTGCAAGATGGCAATAGACCTGACAAGACGGGCTGGTGAGGCTTGGGACTGAGCCGTGAAGGGCTTTGAGATCCCTGCGTGTCGGATTCTGCTCTGCGGAACTCGCGCTGTAGCACTAACATACTTAATTCTCACCCTGTCCACACCTCGTCCCCTTGTCAGACTGCAAGCAGTGACTGCTGCATTGCAGAAGAACTTGGACAAGCATTGACAAAGAGTTTCAGGAAGCCCACAAAGACATCTGCCCCTCTTCGCTGCTCAGCACCCTGGACATCATGGGGACACGTAGATCCCTTTTCTAAGCAGGCACTTTGTGATCCCATTGAACAAACCCTGCTGGGGACCTTCAAACCTCCCCACTGCCAGACGTCACCGAAGACACGGGAATTCACGTGTCCGAGAGCGCCCTGGCTGTGCTGCCTTAGCTTTAGTGCTCTCCACGGAGCTCCACTATTGGATGTGGATTCCTGGAGCTCCCCTCTCTTCTCCATCCCCACAAGAAATCAGAGACATTCTGGAGCAAATGCAGAGGCTGTTTCTCACTTCTCAGCTTGACTGCTTTTGGGGTTGATGGTATTTGTTCAAGAATTTTAAGTCTGTGACGTTGCCAACCTGATGACGTGGTGCAAACCTTCAAATTGTGATGTTTTGTATGCATGATGGTTTTAAATACTTATCCTTTTGGCAAATCAGAAATGATTAGTTCAGATGTGTTGACCAACAGGCCAGGGCTCTTACCCCTATGGGAAGCAGCCAAAACCTCTGAAACATTTTGATAAGGTAATAGTTACTGCAGTGAAATATAATGACTATTTGAAAGAATAGTAAGATACCATGGTAACTAAACTGGAACAATTTATTATATTGTCAAATATTTTAATTTATTTTTCTTGAGAACTTATAAAACATCGATCTGTCTTTACAATATATTCTGCTTTCCTTGTAGGATCCTATTAACACACAGTCTTTAAATGAGGGTTGTTAGGAATAAGAATCCCTTGAAGTCTCATGACCTGGCAAGTGTGGGATCTTTCTCCTGTGGGGGTTTTTGAAGGCCCATTTGTTGAAATAAGCAATAAAAGGCATCACGGCAATTCCTTAGTCTAACTTTAGGTCTCACCATCTGCTGCAGCATCTGACCCTTGGGAGACGAGGGGATGGTTTCGCAAAGGGGCAGCTGAATGGTGTAGACTAGAGTCAAAAACTGAAGTCAATTTTCAACACATTTTTAGCTGAATTTTCTTTCAAGGGAATACCAGTTCTACAACTGCCTCCTCAGGGCAGCGCAGGAGTATCTCCTGCAGCTGGCATTGCCCACATCATTGTGTCCTTCATCCTCTTCTCAAGAGGGAAGGGAAGGGAAAGAAAGGTGCCTTGGCACAGAGCTTTGGTGAGTTTTGCTTGTAAACTTTGGATACTGGTTTTGACATCGTGATAGGTGAGCTAAAGAAGGATAGTTTATGCTTGGTGCAGAAAGCAGCCAGATTTGCAATGATGTCCTTTGTTCCTGTGGCAAACATCCTCCATTTTGCATCAGCCCTGGCGAGGAAGGTGTCCTGCCCAAAGAGAGGACCTCTGCTCTTACTGTGGAAAGTCATCGTGGTCTAGAGAATTAGCTGATCAATCTCATCCTCACCCACCAGCTTCAACAGATATTCTAGCATCCTGGCTCCAGATCATTGCAATTTGAAGTAAAACCCTGGCCCTTAATTCAGCACTCTCCAGACGTGTGCTGAAGCAGCGAGGGCAGCCTGAAGTATGTTATTTATTGATGTCTTGCACTGAAGCACTTCCTTACTAATGAGTTTCTTAATGACTGGTAGCTTGAATACTACACTGCTGAAGCTCAGAAAAGAGGTGGAAATGCTGTGTACCAGAGGTAGCAGTGTTTCCTTGTCAAATGGAGAGGACAGAAACTGTCAGATTCTTATGATCAGGAGAATGCGGATAGATGTTGGACACAATGCTGGAGAAAGCCGCCCTTATGGGCTTTGGAGAAGCTGGTCATAGCTCTGGAAATAAGTTTTTCTCTCTCTGTTGCTCTTCCAGTAGCTTTTATGTCACTGCAACACATGAGTTGTGGCTGACAAGGTGAAGGGCTGCAGGAGGGCTAAAATAACAAAAATGTTTACTAACAAGAGGACATCAAGCATCATTTCCACTATGGCTCTTTCAAGTCTGAATTCCAGATGGAACTGAGGAAGTTCCTAGCAAGCAGATACTAGTTTCTGTCAGATGAGCTTTTGAGTAATTTTTTCACAGAGTCTGCATGGACTTTGAGCAGGAATGGCAGGCGTGAATCGGGAGCAATCGCAGGGAAGAGCTGATGTACCAAGGGTAATTCTGTCAGGGCTGGCCGTGCTGTCATGTGCATGCAAGGGAAAGAAAAAGCTTCTTTTGCTAAATAACAAACACGCTGTGATCAGGAACGGCACCAGCTGCTCATGGCTCTCCGCATCAGCTGGGAAAAGCAGGCTATGCATCCCATGTGTTGGGTCAGGAATCCTCCAGGCTGTCCGGGACTTTTTCATGCTTCTTGACCCGAGAAAGCCTGCCTGTTTGACAAGAAGCTGTGCGCATGGACAGGGCTAGAACGTCTTGCCAAACACTTAGGAGGAAAGCAAGGAGACAGCCATCCTGCTGTTTTTTTTTTTTTTCCGCTATGAACCGATCATGTCAAACAAATCTAATTTCCGCCTGTGACAGGGTCAGGGCCTCGGAGATAAGGAAGAAGTGGGAGACAACGCCAAAAACATTTGGGAAGCCTTTTAGTGCTGCATCGCTTGACTTCCTCAAAGGGAAAGAGGAGAAGGCGGCTTTGGTGCGTGATGTGCCCAGGGGCTGCTGGAAAAGGCTATTAGAGAGCAATAATACTGTGTTCCTGGCTGTTCTACCCGCAATAAATGTGCCCAAGAGGAGTCGTGAAGCAGGTGCTACCTTTTCTGTGCACAGCACAGCGATGTGCTGGCCAACACCTCCATCCCAGCCCTCTGCAAAGGTGTTTTTACACTATAGGTTCCAAACACAGTTTTGCTGTCTCAGCCATAATGCCCCTTTAGCAGTAAAGAAGAGCATTCCTTCCTCCCACCGGGAACATGTGGCCGTTCAAACCCCCTGTCTGGGCTCTACCAGAGGCACATCCTCCTCGATGGTGCTCCGGAGGCACCGGTAGCAGTGGCTTCACCTTGAGCTCCTCTCTTTCATTGCCCTCTCCTGCATCATAAACGCCCCGGTAGAAGAGCCAGGGTTATTGTCACCCTTCCTTTTTACAGGTGGCACAGAGGCACAGCGAAGTTAAAAAGCTGGGAACAGGGATCAGGCTGGAGCAGCCACTTGGGTTGCAGCTCCTCTCCTCGCCACGAAAAGACCTCATGTGATCAATGCCAATCCTAATCTTCATGCAATATATGTATCATTTATGCCATGACATCATCATTTACAACATGACATGCCATATCCCAAGTACCAAATCCTCTGTTAAATGGTGAAATTTGTTTTATGGCTGTGAACAAAGTTCCTCAACATTTTTTTATTTTTTTTCCTGTGGCTATAAAGTTTGTTTTATTTCCTGGAATAGTGGCATATACAGTTCATGGATTTTATGCATTATTTTATAGAATGTTTCATGCTGTGAACCAGTTAGTGCTTTATATTTTTGTCCCTCTTTTAGGAAGAAAAGGACAGAAAAAATTAATGGTATGGAAAGACTTACCCTAAATGATCTCCCTGTAAAATGATGACTGTAAAAATAAATGTGTTTTTTACCAAAGTTTCAAATATTTCACAAACTCAGTTACTAACCAAACCTAGGCCTTTGGCAGGATGTATGCAATTTTATCAACCAATTTTTAAAAAGTACTTGGATTTTTCTTATGTTTAGATCCACGATTGGATACATTTAGATAAATCTGAGTATAATTCTGGGGCTGAAGAATCACAGTGAGCATACTAAAATTTCTAAAAATACTTCATTTAGATTTAAATTCAATTACCTTATCAATTCTCATTGGTATCTATTTATTTATATAACCCTGGTTGCTGCAGCATTTGACCACTGCATAAATTTTTAATGCAAAGAGGTAAACAACAGAGGAAAGGCAAGATTTTGTAGCTTACTTTAAGGTGTTTCTCTTCTCTTCCAAAGCTTTTTGGAGACCACTAGCTGGATGGCTCCTCCTGGGAAGGGGCAAGCACCAGGTTTTGTGATGTGCCTACCACCTTGTTCCTGGGGCAAATAAAGGATAGCACAGATTTTGCCACAGACTGAATTCAAACGGCGAGCCCAGCCTCCTTCCTTCCTGATGAAACAGTTGTCAGCCATCCTGATGCACCCTCAGGTCATGCCGTCAGGCTTCAGTGCTGAAGACGCTCAAAGCTCCAGCTAGGCAAAATACGACCAGTTTGTTATTAGCAAAAAAAAATAAAAGCAATACAAACAACAGAAAGTGCACTTTCTCAACATGAATGCTTGAAGATATTTATTTCCCACTTGCCTGTAATAAACAAACCAGCAAAAGCTTCTTGATCTAGCCTGGTTTAATTGACAAAACACCTGCTTTATGTTGAGCTGGTGTATCCCAAGAGCAGAAAACTAATTCCATTATTTATGCTGCTGCCCCAATAGCAACATCTTATTCTGTGTTAACAGTGGAAATATTGCTTCACAATAAAATGGGAGGTGATTTAGTACGAGTGAAAATAGTGCTTCAGCTGTATATGACCGTTCAAGCCCTTTGGCCATGAGTCAGGAGGAATGGTGACTATGTTGTCCCACGAAGGGCTCTTCCCTGACAGCAGTAGAAGGCAGACGGGTCATACCCAGGCTTTACCTCCATACAGCCCGGGACTATATTTTCTGGGGACTAATAGCCCAATAATAATATTATTTGATTACAACAGTTGTTTGTACGCTTGTCTTGGCCGGGTTAAGCACCTACTCAGTGCGTGGTCTCCCTGGAGGAGGTGTTGGAGCCTGGGGCTACTGGAGGCCAGCAGCCCTTCGCTACCCGCTGAGGTCCGTGCTCAGACAGGGAGGGAGAGGGCTCTTGTGGGCTTGCTAGAGTAAAACAGATCATTTTAAGGGAAAAAAAAAAAATTCATGTTGATAGTCCCAGGCATATGCATGTTTTTCTCTTATCCTACATTAGAGAAAATGCTCAAGAGCCGCTTGTGTTTCTTGCTGGATTGGCTCTGGGAATAACACACCCAAGAGAAAGCTGCCTGCAGGCAAGCTTAAATGAGCTGCTGACTTTTAACTTATTTATTTTTTAGTTTTCCACTTACTCATTCAGTAGGCTAATTTGAGATCATTTTTCCTCTTTTCACAAACTCTCTACTCTTCTTAAAAAAAAAGTCTTTGCACAGTGATTATGGAAGGGGCTTATATTTCAGTGTTGTTTGAAAAAAGAAAAAGAAATACCTAGGGGTAGTTCTGGTTTGAAACAAGTTCACAGGAGAACTGTTTCCTGTAAGTCGTCCATTCAAGCAAAATGAAAATTAAATGTGCATGAGAATTAAGCATCGGTTTCCCTAAACTGTCATTTTACAACCATATACTCTAATTGGACATTGCAGATAAATCCTTTTAAAAAGCTTAAAAATAATGTTGTCACCAGCTTAAAGCAGCTCATATTTTTGTTCCAAGCAGCTGAACAAACACTTTGAGTTTCTTCTTCCTCGTAGCTTTTTTAAACCCTGCTCTGCTCTTGAGAAGAGCCAGCCCGCTACACGCGCGGATCAGGCAGAGTAGATTCACGAGAAGCGTGGACTGCCCAAAAGGGGCTCTGCACCGTGTCCTGCAGAAGAGGACAGATAAAACTTGTTTCATTTGATAAGGAAAAGCTTCAGTCTCTTTTCCGTTGCTGAAGCTGCATGATGGTCAGAAACTCTCATGGTTTATAGCAGCTATCTTCTACATCTTCTGCTGAATCCTATGTCTACGTGCCCCACGGATTCCTGGAATAGCTGCTATGGGGAAGCAGTAGCTGGTCAAAGGAGACAAATCAAAGATATGGGACACGCAGCTGATGACATGAGCTTGCAGGCACTGCTGCAAGTACCATAACAAAATGGAGGAAGAATAAGAGAGGAGGAATAAGAAAATGGAATAGTTTTTCCTGCAGTTCAGTCCAGTCATGACAGGCAACTAAAGGATCATAAATTTATTAATGTCCATGTTACCAGTGTGCTGGAGTGGAGGGTTTCCATGTGCTGCCCTTGGCAGGGGTCCTCAGGAGCAATGCCGTTAGTCAAGAGGCAGGCTCTCTCCAGTCGGAGGGATATGGATCATCCATATCAAGGATTCTTTTGCACATTGTTTTCACTGTGCACTTCAACCAAAGTGCAGAAGCATTAATAAATTATGCTGTTTTTGCATCCAGCCCTCTGCAACATAACTTACTTAATTGCCTGCAGTGTAAAGGTCTATATCCAAGCTGGCAGAGGTGGAAAGTTTGGGGTCTTGAAAGGCACCAGGTGGAGTCAACCTCTCCCTCTGCCTACAGTTTTCTACCAGGTACTTCTGACAGTGCAGTCAAGTTTCCACAAAATGGGCATTAAAAAACAAACAAACAAATAAACAAAAACAACAACAACAACAAAACCCACTCTAACCCAAAGCTTAATATCTTGCTAACTCCTTATAGGACACAGAACCTAAGTCAGCTCTACAAAAAGGGTCTAGCTTTGCAGCTCTGTATTCTTCACTCAGTTTTTAGACAACCAGGCAGTCGAAAGGAATCACAAACCTAGAGCTGAGTGCTTAGGCTTACTGTATGAATCACAGATCATGTTAGAAGCTATATATGCAACAGCAAAATGAATAGAAAATCTCATAAGCTATTCAGTAGGAAAAGACTAAATTGGTAACGTTTTAGAGACGTGAATTTTTGCTCAAGGCTGGAGAGAAATTTTCACATGGTTAAAAACTTAGTCTTGCGCACTTTCAGGGTCTTCAAAAACAGATTAGTCAAAGTCTTTGCAGGTGGAACTGACCTGAAAATGGTAATTCTGTTTCTGCAGAGATGTCTTGATTTTTTACACTTGGCTTTTCCCTATATTGAAATAAGATTCTCAGAATGCAAATTATTGGAGAACAGAATTTGGAACGTTGCAACAGTGGAATCAAAGTTGGATGCTTCCATGAAATCAATGCATTCATTTTTGCAAGGTCCATTTAGGAACAAAAGAAGAAAGCCAGAATGAAAAACAGAATGAGAAAGTCTAAGTATTTCATTTCAGTTTTGGATAATTTCAAAACTTTATTTTTTTTCAAATAGGTGTTTTTATACGGTGCTTCAGCTTGGATGGAACATTTTTTGCTAATGTTTCTTTCTTTTTTTTTTTCCAGCCATCCCTAGTTATAGGGGATATTGGCAGGCAGATTAGTTGACCTAGCAGGACTTTTTAATATCTGACTTTGAAAATCTATGATTGATGACTATGTGAATTTGGCAGTTAGAGGGTTATCCTTCCATGATATCCAGTCTATTCAATCCCTCACTTTCAATCAAACGATCAATATCTCATTAGCTGACACCTATTTAACTTCAGAGCAGCAAGGAATTGATGGCACTAGTAAGAAAGTATACAAGAGTCAGTAATGGTTGCTGGCCTTCCAAAAAAAAGGTGTAAAGACATGGAATTTAACTTTCATGAAACAATTTACCGGTTATTTTGGTGCTGTACCATCTTCTTAACAAAACCAGAAATTTCTCCATTTAATTTCTCCTTCAAACACCTTACTGTGACATTTGAAGATACCAGCAGACTGATATTAACTATTCTTATCTGTAAAACTTGTTTACTCCTTCAATACTTTTTCCATTTTTTAATTGCTGCAATAAACTTGACTTGCTTAGATGATGTGCATTCTGATGTGTTTTTCTTTTTGTCCTCGTTACACTATAAGCTTTCTCAGTATTATCATTTCCACAGGGAAGACCCATGTAAATACATCCACCTCTTCAGTTCAGAAGAGCTTGCTATGTTTGCAAAAGGTCATTGAGGAAACGTATGATTTATGAGCCATTTACTTTGTAAGTCTACTAGTTGTCTAATGAAAATCAGCAGCATTATTGTACGTAGATACAGCACTAGAAATTTCATTTCAGTTCTACTGACTCTCTATCTGCTTTCTTTCCAATCAGGTTATCATTCTGGTGATGTTTTCGCACCAGGAGCTGGAACCAATAGCAGCTCAAGTGACAGATTTTTTGCTTGTTTTTGAGAGTATCTCATGTTAGCCCAGCTTCAATATGTCACATTTTTGGGCTCCTGTGTTATTATAGTGCTTTGGCATATTGAGCACCACTTTATTTGAAGAAATTGCTGCCATTTTGTGTTAGGTTTATGAATTTCCAGGCTTGCAGTGTTGCCCAGAAAGCCCTCTTGAGCACCAGTGCCGCTGGAGGACAGTGGCCTGGCTCTGAAGAGCTGAACACATGAGCAGAGCTAAGCTCCAAAAAGCAGCACCAACAGTTCCCCAGAAACCCTCATGCGCTCGTCTAGATTGTGCTGGGTATTTGAAACCCAAATAGGCCATTTCAGAGTGACTCCCAGAAGATTTTCTTAAATCCTTAATAGCAGTCACAGCAAACCACCCCTGTCCCAGTGGAATCTTCAGAATAAAGCTTTGCTTCCCAGTAACATCTTCAGTGCAAGAGATTTGCAGATTGTTTTACAGAGAAGTAATTAATGAGTCTCACAATGGCCCTAGGGTACTGGTACATCTACCTCAGCATCATCCTCAAATTCTTTCCACTGAAAAATGCAATAATGGAAAAATCTATAACATCAAAGTATAGAGTTATATAAATTGCATGCAAAAATTAGAGACCACTACATCCTCATCTTTTTATGCTTGGACAGGTAGGAATCAGAGACAACCTTATGTAGATCATGCTGTATGAATATGTTTTTTCTTCTTTTTAGTCAAAACACCTTCCTTGCTCATTTTATGTGAAAGTCAAAGAGGTCAGCAAGATGCGAGAAGTTAATTACTGAGCAACGTTAAAAATAACCAGTATTTTTAACAAGAAATAAAGCACTGTATATCTACCTTTCCAAAAGTGTCTTCTGTATCATGATAGGCTAAAGCAGAACTTCTTTTCAGGCAGTAGGAAAGCTACATTTAGCAAAGACAAATAGCACGAAAAAATGCTTTGCTGCTTAATGCCTGGGCCAGGTCTTCTTGAGCGAGGACAAAAATAAGGAATAAATCAGCTGCATGGGGCTAGCAGTTTCATACATAGTCTCATCCTTTGCTAGTTATTTACCCTTTGTTTAGGGTTGCTGTCCTAGATAAGGTATCCTGAAATCTTAGAAACTATAATGCTCAAGATTTATCCAATATTCTATGTGGCCTTTTCCAACAGACTTGCATATTAACGAAATAGGCAAGTTGCAAATAGGCAACACATGTTATGGTGACTGCGTAAGAGAGCCCCTGTTTCACAATCTGTTGATCTCTCCTCCAACCCCATGTCCTTACCTCTACACAGGGACACAGTTACCTGCTGGGTGGTGCCGGCTCTTAGCAGTGCTGCAGTGACCTCTCTTCAGGATGGTGTCCTGAAGCTGCTGCTGCAGTGTCTCAGAAAAATAAAACAAAAAGGGCCAAACCACCAGAATCTTACAAGGATATGCAGAAAGCAAGAGTCTTCCTCAATTGCTTTGATCAAAGCTATGATAATTATGTAGCCTTCTTCAGAATTTGAAATTTCCTTACTGGGGCCTTTCTGCAAGTTCATCCTTCTTATCCTTATCCTGACCTTCTGGCATACATATTTCTTTAACTGAACACCAGGCTAAATCTCCTTCTTTGGGAGGAACATTTGGCACTTAGTACCTTTTGGATCTATTCTTCTTGTCATAAGCATTCCCATTGACACTCAGCAGCAACAGTGCCCTTGAATCATCGTGAAGCTGCATGAGTGCTTGAGAGATGAGGTTTCCAGTTAATTAGATTTTGCTGCCTAAACTGTGAACTTTTTCATCATTTCCCCTTACATCTTGGCATCCAGCTTAGCAAAATTTGCAAAGATTCTAATTTTCTTTTCCCTAGGGAGGTGGCAATGCAGAGAGTGTCTTGCTCTGCACTAATCCATGACAGCTTTTTCTTTGGATAAGAAATATCCTCTGACCAAGGATGCAATGCAACCAAGTGTATGCTATTGCAGAAACCCTGGAGTAAAGTCCTAAAGATCAATTTACTTCTTATTGTAACTGGCTACGCTTGGCAGCTCTAGATTTTACCACCTTGGAAGTTTTTCGTCTTTCAGGAAGAAGAGCTACAGTTGCACGGTCTGTTGGTAGGAAAAAAAAGAAAAAGGGGAAAGACAAAGTGCAAACTTCTCTTTGCTCCTCTCACCTTCGTCTATTTTCCCCCACTTCTCTGCAGATGTGGAAAATCCACAGAACCACACCCAGAATGAAAAATAAAAATATGATTCTCTGCAACAAAAACGGATGATGTTTTCAAATTAACTATTGTGTTAAAAAAGGCAAGAATATGCATGGCTGGCCTATATGAGTTTTTTAAAGGGAGAGCGTAAGGATGGCTTGACATCTGTCTTAGAGAAAAATTTAAAGACACAGGGAAATTAAAAGCCTGCCTAGAGTTGCCTCAGAATAGTTTACCATTCCTCATAGGTTGATGGTCTATCCCTACTTACTCCTGTAGAAACACTTCAGTATTTAAAAACTTACTATAACAGCTTCAAGCATCTCCTGTGATCACTGCTGTACATAGAAACTAGGTTAAGAAATACTGAAAATGCTTTTCTTGGTTTCAGTGTAGTAAGAATCTCACAAAGGACGGCTGTCATTTACTCTCAGACTTTCTAATTAACATTGATAAAGTGTACATCAAATCTGCCATAACATGGCTTGCTGAACCATCCCCATATCTTTTCTGCCCATCAGCTGACCTACCTGATTGTGACAAGGAACCTTTTGTTTCCCATTAATCAGCAGAATAGCTTGCTTAATAATTTCCTGGCTCTTGGTCCTGTAATTTAGGTCATTTCTTTCCATCATAAGCCTAATGGGCACGTAGAGGATCATGATGGAGAGCACAGCTCCTGACAAACGGCAGCTGGCTCATGAACTTTAACAAGTCAGTTTGTAGCAGTGATGAACAATTAGGTGTAGCTCTATTTAAATCAAACCGAAAGAGAGAAGTTCCAAAAGACAAATAAGGAGCTTCCAGTAAGTGTTGAAAAATTTACCAAGGGCAGAACACCAAAGAACAAGGCAAAGCTGTGAAAAGTATTTCAAAAGCATGAGGGTGTTCTCTAAGGTTTGTTTAGCATTTACTGAGTTCATATCTGCTCATTTCTTCCATAAATCTCATAACCCAAGACTTTCAGCACAAAATTTGCTAAATAGAAGCATTCTTCAGTGAAGCTTAGCATTACCCTGCATAAAACTGCAACGTTTTCTGGAATTCTTATCTCCAAATGAACAGCCCAGATCACAGGAACTATGATGTTTCTGTGTCCATATGTGACAACTTGAACACACCTCGGCCAAGAATGCTTCTCCATTAAATGATTAAGGTAACACATCCTTTATGGGTTAATGACAGATCTTGTGAAAGAACAGAATTTGATGTGAAGTTGATGTACTGATTTGATCATGTTAGTAGAGTCCAAGACATGTGACCAGTTAAGGAAAGGACCTACAGCCGGTACTAGAAGATGAAGCCAGGTGGAACCGGGATCTTAAATGCAGAAGACAAAAAGGACACCTCATGTACCAGAATGACTGGATTTTCTGCCTCCTAAGGGTTGTTTTGTGGCTTTAGGAGATTGTGATCATTACAAATACTACCGATTCCAACAAGGTCAAATAAGTAAACTTCATGGCATAGGATTGGGGATTTTGAATGCCACAGAAACCAAAGGCCCTTTTTACACCTCTTTTGCTCCATCCTCAATTAACCTTCCCCCCACCCTGCCCCGGGTTTATTTGTTGGTTTTCTCCAATATAATTTGAAGCATTTCTTTATTAATTGAATGAATGCAAGGAAATTTCTAAGAAGATGCACTTGATTATTTCCTCATTCAAGTTCTAAGTGATTTTTTTTATACTCACATTGGCCCTTATTTTATGATTTTTTCAACACTCTAATCCACACACTTAATAACAGAGACCAGTATTATTACTATTGCTATTCCAGTTCTCACATGAAAAAAAAACAAGGGTCAGAGAGGTGGAATTACTTAGCCCGTGTCACCTGGCAAACCAGTGATAGGATCAGAAATCAAATCCAGATCTCCTGAGAGCAGTGCTTTATCTGGGAAGGAAGCCAACCATATACCTGCTAACTACAGAAGCCCAGAGGAGTCTATATATTGATTATGAGGTTGCAAAGCAAAGCAATCATTCCTGTACTTTACCACAGTCAGCATTTGCAGGAGCTGACCATGAGACTTCTGTAGCAACCTCATAATGTGATTTGTGTCTTTTAACAGGGTGATTATTAATCACACTGTTAACAGTGTGCTTATTAATTGGAGATTCAATTTTACTGTTAATTCCTTAATTATTGATGCAGTTGCGACCTTAATCTGGTGATTACACTAGATAAGTCCTAATTAGTTTAGTAAAAGTTTTCAGCTCATCATGTTTACACCCTCTGCAAGAAATTCTATTGATTCTTCATTTGCTTATTAATTTGCCCTTAAAAGTACTATAAAGTACATAGAGCTAATTCTCTTTTAAGCTTCAGACAAAACTAAAAAGCAAAAGAACATAATTGCACATTTGGGCTGACTTTGAGCAACACATGTCCTGATTCATGTACCCTGGAGCTTGCGCTGATGGGCTGGTGGAAGATCAAAGAGGAGAATGAGTTCCCTGACCAATGCGCTTTTTCCACTAAGCCAGAGCAATGAATCTCTTTTCTTGACACATCACTTTTCACAAAACTTCTTACCCTTGGATGTGGAGGGTACCCTCCTTACCCTTCACCCCCTTCCCACGTTTGGTGGAAATTGGCCCACACATTAATGGGGCTGGAGAGGGAGAGGGACCGGCAGAAAAACTGCACTGTTGTGTAGGCTCCATTTCTTTGGGAAACCCGAAAAAAAAATACAGCTCTGCATAGCAAATGCAGTTCATTGGGGTGTAATTCAGAGCTTAACGACTTTCCTTCTCATTTACCTGGCTTTTGATCAAATGTCATTTATTCCGGATGAAACACAGCTCATGCAAATACCTTGAGACCCTGCATCGTGCCCATGTTGGGGCAGGTTCCACCCCTTTTCTTTTCTTCAGGAACATCAGGAAGATCTGGCCATGGCAAAAGACATGATGATAGACTGAATTAAAGATTTCTGACAATCTCATTTCTGCAGGGTAACACCCATCTATTCCTGGTATTTTTTTGCCTTGGGAGCAATTCTTAAGTCTGAATGGGATCAGAATTGTCATCGCCTCCACCATCACTGCTGCTATTCACAAGCAGGAAATCTATTTTAACACTTGAGTTAATCTCCATTAAACATATTGGCATCTGTCCTCAGAGGGTGTAAAACAGCATTTATTCCTTGATTTGAAGAGTGTGTACCTTTGTAACCACTGATAGTTAATATTAGGCTAATGATCTAAGATTTGATGCTGTATATACTTTTTAAGGAAGTCACAAAAGATATGGCACTTTTGCTTGAAAACTCTTTTTGTCCTAGAGCCAGGCATGAATACAAACAGCAGAAAACTAGATGGATATTTCTAGTTGCCTCTGCTACCTGTGAATTTAATTCAAGGCTTTATTCATCTTTGTGGGGTTTTTTTGAGGGGAAAAAAATGAAATTGAGTAATCTGCCTAAATAACATCAAGGCTTCTCAGTTAAATTTCTTAAAATTAAAGTCTGCGTAACAGCCAAGAAGAATCATCAGAGAAATACATGGGAAAAGGTACTACAGAATCCTGTGGAGAACTAAGAGAAGTTTTCATGCAATATTAAATGCGCAGCTCCGTTGTCACACTTGGTTACTACCCACATGTGCAATGGGGTAAGAAAAGGAGCTGGAGTTTTACTGCAGAGAGCATTTCCCTCACCTCTCATCTCTACGGACTTTCAGCTGCAAAACCCTGAGGGCTAGAAACAATACAAGATTTATTTAATAACTTGGAAATTCTTGGCCCCTTGAGTGGAAACCAAATCCTGTGGTAGACAGCAGAGATTCTGATATGAGAGGCAGGGAAAGGGGGGAGCCTCATAGCAGAAATGCAGAGCAGCTCAAGACTGCTCTGGAGGGCAATCAGCTCTACCTTGCTGCTAAAGCTACCCCTTTATGCAGGAAAACAAAAAATAAGTATTACCGCGGTTGATGCCAAGCATGAAGGGCAACATGACTGGGTTTGAGTCTTGATTTGGCTGCAGAAGGGTCTGCTCCATCCTCCAGGGTTGCCTCGTGGTGACCAGAGCACTAATCTTCTCTAGAAGATGAGGTCTACCTCCTTCCACGGGGCTGGTTATCACCTTTTTGCTTTTCTCAATGCATGATCTGAGAAGCCTGAGTCACTGCACCCCTCTGGGCAGTTAGGACAAAGTCCATTTATTTTTTTGTACCTTGCTGGTGCATAGTTATAAAACTGATTTTTTTTTCACAGCTCTGTGAATGCACACAAACAGCACGGAAACTTCAGGAGAAATAAAAGGCACCAGTGGAGTTTAATCACTTATGGGGAATGGCAACATTTTTTAAAATGATTTTTTAATGGCGATTCACCATTAGGTCAGTCTTTTGTTTGGCAAGGCCAATGTCTTTGAAAGCTAAGGTATTGCCATAGAGTTTCCAGCAAAATGAAAACTTTGTTCTGCATTGAAGTCCACAGTGCATAATTTTACATACAGAAACTGTTGTTTAAATCTGTTTTTCTCTGCACAGCAGCCTGTCTGTAGTAAAAGATGTACTGCCTGCAGGCCTCCTTGCAGATGGATGCCAGAACATCAGTCAAAGCAGCATCAAGTTGGGTATAAACTGGCAAAGGCAAAGATGAATTAGATGCCAATCTGTTTTCTTATATTTAATTTCAATGAAGTCAGACATGGCAGAAAGCAGTGGCTTCGCAGCCCGTGTTCTTCAACATGAGGCTAAGTCAGAGTAGAAAAAGCAGTAAACTGGTTCACCAGTTGTGAGTTAAACAGAGGACTCCTGGCACGAGCACTTAATCAGATGCTGTGTGCAATTATTCACTTCTGGACGGCTGCCACACGGCCAGCAAGCAGGCCCAGCTCGTGTCAAGCACAACGGTCTGGGGACAGAGACCCTGTCTCCTCCTATCACAGTCATGCAAGATGCTGAACCAGTTGTCAGATTTCGGCCTTACTGCCTGGGAGGCAAATTCTCTATTCACTAAAACATGCTTTTCCATTTTTTTCAATACGGCTCCAATTCAAAATTCAAACCATGACTAAATGTTGCTGTCTATCAAACTGCATTTATCGATCACTCTTCCAAACAAGAAATTTGGGGAAGATAATAGCATAGCATTGCCAAAACCAAAGGTTCCTTCTACACACCACTGGTTAATGCCTGAATGTCAACCTCACTCCTTAGCTGATATCACCCCCAAGGTTTCCTGCCGTACAGCCACCGCTGCATGGACTTTCCTGAAGATGAATATGGGACACCCAGAGCTCCAGGCTAGAGGTCTCACCCGATTTTAAACCTCCCCAGTTGGCCCCTGAAGCAGATAGCAGGAAGTCTTAAAACACTCGGCCCTTTTGAAGAGTGTTTTACTGACAGATCTGTGATAAGCTCTGATCGGATGGCAACAATTATCCAGGTGAAATCCTGGTCTCTTTAAAGCCAAGTAGAGTTTTGCTACTCGTGTCAGCCAGGTCAAAATTTCACATTCCTCTTTTAAAGCCTGATCTTAAACACATACTGCTGTTCAAAGCATCGGAACTATCTACCGATCACCTTCTTTATAAATCCAAGGGAGTGGATAAAGTTCAGCCTTGAGGTCAATAAAATTCATCTTTCTTTTGAAAGATGTTCTAAACATCTTTATATTTTCCACATCCTAGTAAGAAGAAGAATTTGGATTCTGAGGATTTCTAAAACACACCAACACAGATCCATAGAACAATGTGTCCTGGAAGGAACCTCTGGAGGTCAACCAGCCCAGCCCCTGCTCAAAGCAGCTCTAATCAGACCAGGTTGCTCCGGGCTGTGTCGCATCTTGAACACCTCCAAGGGTGAAGATTGGACAACTTCTGTTGTATCTGACCACCACTAAAACATTTACTTCTAATTTCTGGAGGAAACCCGGTTACCTCAGCCTTTCCTTGTGCTTCACATCCTCCAGTCCTGCAGTTGTCTTGGTGGCCTCCACTGGCCTCACTCCAGCAAGTGAGGCTCTCTTGAAATGGGACTCCTGTTCAACTTGTCCTCCCAGGTCCCTTTCTGCAAAGCTGCTTCCTAGGTACCTGGCTCCCAGGCCATACAGATGCATGGCATTGTTCCATCCCAGGTCTGGGATTATATCTTGCTCCATATGGCGATCTAGGGAATTCTTAAAGGTGGCAATTTTCCCCCAGATTAAGGAAGCTTTTCTCACTCTCATGTGAAATATGGGGCAGGTCACATTTTGTCAGTGGAGACAGATACAGTTTTTCACTCTCTAGCCTCATCCAAAAGCACTGATCTCCCACAGACTTCCAGAGACCCATGAAATCCATAGGAGTTTTTATCCTCACTGTAGTGTGTAATGTTGCTGCTGTCAAACATAAATATTTAAGAACTGACACTCAGAAATGATTAAGAATATCTCGGCACTGGTTATATTGTTATCAAAGTGGCAGCAGGTAAGGCTAAACCAATTGCACTGTGATTTTTTCTCTTCTTTTCTATTTACAAAGTCAAAGTTTATTTTTCTTAGGCTGGTTTAAAATCAAATGTATTGCAGGTGAATCAAAATTTAAAATGAATCTGTGATAGAAACAGAATATCAATCACCAAAACTCCTTATTGTGTCAATAACCTGATGGTTTGCTAAAAGTTCATGTTGGCTGTAGGAAATATGACATTTACCACACACAGAAATTGTATTACTTTCTCCCCATTCATCTCTTGGAATAAAATTGCTTTTCTTCTTTTCTGTAACTCATCTCCAATTTGAGTTTAAAGAGAACTCGGTTCTAACAGGCTGAGATTTCAGGAGAGTACCCTTGCTTGCAACAATGACAGACACTTCCTAAAGAACAGCTTCTTATGCAAGCTCCCTTCTCTGGCACTGCGTCGTCACCATGGGGCACAGCTTGAGATGGCACTTTCCTCCTCAGCACCTCTTGTCTGGCAGTTATGACTTTCTGAAGGTGATTCTTGGGCCTGAAATTCCCCATTCCTCTTCTTACACCAACATCCAGTCTTTTAGGGCACTTGGGTGGGAGAAGAGTCCCAATCATTTTAGGCTTATCAGCTTCTGCATGGTGCTATTTGTGACTATCCCTGATGCTGTGGCCAAACTCCTGATCAGATGCATATTTTTGTTCATCCTTATTTCTAAGCCAGGTGTAGCAAAGCAGCGTGGTGTGAATGTAGGGGGATGCAGTGCTCTCTTGAGTGTGTGGCTGCAAATGTGAATAAGCCTCATTTCATAGCTCTAGAAAGAAAAAATAATCCTAAAATCCAGCTACTCAAAGATCCTACCTCTGTCTATAACATCCAACTAAAAAGTAAGCTCTCTGAGATCTTTCAGGGACAAGCTATCATCACCACATGGTGTTACTGCCTTCATCTATCTCTATACAAATCTCTCTACCTCTCTGTCTATATGTGATCCTAGTGATAGCAATATACTTTGTTCAGTCATCGGCTTCTTGGGGGAAAAAAAAAAGTCTTATGCCAGACAGTAACCCTCCCGTAGTCTATCTATTACAGATTATTCCATCCAGCGATGATATCTCATAATGAATACAGTCAAAGTAAATTTCAGAGCATCCAGCTGAATGGCTGCATGAGATTTCTCTGATCAGCCTCAGAGAGGATTTTAGGGGAACTTCATGTCCTTTTTTTTTTTTTTGGTAGACTTTAGAACAGTTTTGCTTTGAAAAGAAAAAATTAATGTGTGCTTCTCTCCAGCTGTAAAATATGCCCATATAAGTGTGTTATCTGTCTATTAGTTTCCTAAGTGAAAAATGTATTGGAATCTCTGATTAAAAGGGACAAAGATATCCCTCATTGGCTTTGACAGGCTGGATATTGCTGAGCAGTATCTTCCCTTCCTCTGCTGGCAGAGCAGCTATTACAAAACCAGAGCACATTCTCACCCATGGATGTGCTGCTGTATATTTTAGCCTTGGTGAGATGTTTCATCTGCGGATGGTAAACCTGCTATACGTTGCTAGCATCAAATAGTTTCTACAAGGGGGTGACTCAGTAGCTGTAAGCTGTCTCCTCTCATCCCATTTCTTTCCCCAAGAGCTTGTTCATGGTTGCAGGTATTGCATGGTATTTACAAGTTTTCTTTGGGATGCACACACAATTTTAGCAAGAGGCAGTTTTTGTAGTAGTGTAGCTACTGCATCTCACTGCAAAACTCTTGTTAGAAAAGTTAACTGATGTATCCCCGCAAAGATCAAGGTGGATCTGGAGCATCACTGCTCCATAAAAAGCTTTAAATAACTGTTGCATGAGCTACCAAAATTAATAAAAGACACTCAATAGCACAAGTAATCCAATGAGAAAGGTTAATTGGAAAATTTGGCCTGCGTTGCCCATCGTGGGGGAATTTACAGCATTGCTGAACCTGTGCAAAGCAGCATGCAAACAGAATGCTGCTGGATTTCATATCCACTTCATACCCCATGCGCCCCTGCTACGCGAAGGGGAAAGCAAGGTGATGGAGAGCAGGCTGCTCCTTCCCGTGGAGCTGTCACGTCCGTGTTCAGTAGCACTGGTCATTGCTTGACAAGCGCAAGGCTTGTTTGGGAAGGCAGAAAAGAAACCAAAGCTTCATTTTTCTACTTCACCTCCCAGCACCTTGGCAGATGGCTTAAAAGAGCCATTTGCCGATTGCATAGGAAATAGGCTGCAAGAGCTCCAACAATCCCAAGTCACAAGGAGTCAAGGTTTTCCTTCAAAGCTTTCAGCACTCATCTAAAATTCCTGCTCCGGTGAGCTAGGTCACTCCGTGTATCTCACTGCACTTACGGAGGTTTCAACCTGCTGCAGGTTTTACATTAGCCATCCTGTGATCAGGTCTGTCCTATTGTTTGTTCAAGCTGGTGCCAACTTCCTTTTCAAAAGCCCCTGGTTTCTTGCCTTTTTTTTTTTTTTTATAGTGGATGGTAATGAGGAAAATCTATGACAGAATCTCTTATTTACACTAAAGCAGAGACTATCACCCCTAAAAGCTGGTCTCCAGCTAGCAGACACACAGCTCTGATTCTGAATCTCTCCAGTGTGTGTAACAAAACACAGACCTGAAGTGACATGCATTTTAATACTGCACAGTTTTTTTCAATTACTGATTAATTGCAATCTATTATTTGTATTCCAAGATATTCAGATAGGCTCCAACCAGACCTGGCCCTTTCACTGTCACTAACATCAGCTAGGACGGGATGTCTCTAGGGTCAAGAGCAACCTTTCCCATTCACACAGCAATAGATGTTTAGTTTGGAGAGAACAACAGTCAAAAGATACACATCCAAAGACATTATCCTTGTCTTGCAGCCCGAACAGGACGTTTAGAGACATGCACCATCTCTTTTAGGCAGCTCCATAAACCAGTCGGAGTCGGTCGTTATCTCAAGCAATGGCTCAAGTTACTTTATGCCAAATGCAACTTCCCGGAACAAAACATGAACCTGCTGCCTGCCACTAAGTGACTGTCAGGCTACAGAGTCCTGTTCCGTGCTGTCACAGGCTATGATTATGTCATGTAACAGTAAATCATCAAAATTCATCTTAAATCGTCAAAATCCAGCTTCTGTTTCATGCCTTTGTTTTGCTTCCAGAAAGACGTTTCCAGAGTCTACCCCAGGGACATTCGGCAACCTTCTCTCCATTTCCATATCAGATTGCTTACGGTTAACGTAATGTAACGCAACGTGAGCAAGGATCTGGCCTCTTTATTGTAAAAGGCCGTTGATATGTTGACAGCAACACAGACAAAATGAGGGCTTACGACATACATCTGGTACTGCCTTCCCTGGTTTCCAGCACAGCCTGGGAATACCATATCTACCTTCCCAGAGGAGAATGGGGCTGGGATAGTCCTGGCAGCTGCTACAAGCTAAATATACTGCAGCACTGAGTATGATTTTACGTGAAATTTTGCACATGATTTTTACAGCGGTATAGAAATTCTAAAGGCTTAGGGAAAGTGAGGGCTTTCCTCTTTGCTTGTTTGTTTTTTTGTGCCATACCCAGGACTGTTCACAACAGACAATGAAAAAGATTCAGTAAATCATTTCCTTATTCTATAATCATTGTCTTACAAGAAATAAATTATAATATGAGAGTTTTGATGGGGTCACAATGGTGGCTGACATTGGATAGAACAGAGAGCTTTTCTTTCCAAAGAGATAAGAAAATAACTACACAAAAGATGGAGGTTTCTGACCTTTCAGATTACAGCCCAAGACAAAATGATTCTTTAATGCATAACCTCCTCACTGCTGCTACACCGATCACGAGCTTTTTGCTCAGCGTTTCTCTTCATGGAGCACTCAGAACACGTCAGGTTCTGGTCACGCACTCAAAGTGGAGATGCAGAAGAACACCTCCGTTGGAATTGGCTCCAAGGCTACACAAGAAACAAGACATCCTAGCAAATGCACAGAAAAACACTTGTTCAATGACTAACAGATGTGCCTGAACTCTATACAAGCTTCAGTCTTTTACGTTAAAATATAAATAAAATCAAATACAAATTCCTCTTGGCTTACTCAGAGGTGCCACCATATTATCCAACGCATACCATATGATCTCAATACAGAAAGCAGGCTCTTCCCCTGCCAGAGGGGCTCCATCTGGCAAATGCTCCAACACACTAAGAGCTACACAAAAGAAATCTTCTTTTCTTTTTAAAGACAGTTGGAAGGGGGGGGTCACATTTTTTGTACAGTAAGTTTAGGAGCTACAGGCCCAGGAGTCTTTTCCTGAGAGGATTTAGGCTTGTTTGGAGAACCATGGGTCCTAACAGTTTGCTTTTCAGAAGAGGGCCATTGCAGCATAAAACCAGCAGCTTACATCAGTGGAGGGAGAGGATTACATTTTAGAGGAAGAGCATTTCCCCTGGTTGTATTAATTAATAATTATTAAAATAATTAATCATCAACTTACTCATCAGGGAGTGGAATATGTGCATATGAAAAACATGAAGTAGAGCATTTTAACCCAGGCCCTATAAAGGCAATATTTCCTTCCCCTAGACCAGAGGGCCAACCGTTAGACAAAAGCTGTAGTGGATACAGAAGCCCTATGCAGCAGTGACCAGATGCTACAGAACACATTATATGGGGAATTTAAAACCAAATCAATGAACTAACCAAAAAAAGATCCTCTCTTCCACTACTGACAGTGGCAATAGCAAAGGGCCCCTGGGAAAGACATGCAAACCTGGCCAGAGTGATTGGACTGGGAATCTTAAAGGCTATTCCCAGCTTGTTCCCTTCAGAATTTTTCTTTGGGCTCATTGTCCCTAAATGCATCTTTGACCTGCTCCATGTGCCTCCCTCCAGCGTGTCCTCCCACAGCAAGTTCACTACTCACTGTGTGAAGCGTTATTTTTTTTTTTTTGAATCTGCATGTGCACAAACCTCCATTTAACTGCAGTTTCTAATTCAACCTATCTGTCATCTTTATGATATTGTAAACCTCAGTGATATCTCTCCCCTTTCAGTCTTCTTCCAGCGTAGGAGTCCTTCCTTTAACTTTGTTCTTCTCTTCTCGTAAGGCAAATTCTCCATTCTCTTCATCATACCAGCTACCCTTTATCACAGAATCCCAGAATGGTTGAGGTGGGAAGGGACCTCTGGAGATCACCTAGTCCAAGCCCCTGCTCCAGCAGGGACACCCAGAGCACGGGGCACCCGGCCGCATCCAGGCGGGTTTGGAAGGTCTCCAGAGAAGGAGCCTCCACAGCCTCTCCGGGCAGCCTGTGCC
>JAYECN010568033.1:0-57180 GCA_035222435.1 Microcambeva ribeirae | reverse complement strand
CAGTAAAACAAATGCCTTCAAGGCTTGATAGCTAGTTGTGCATAGGGTTAAGCATGTAAAACTGAACTGAAATTCTGCCAATATAGTATTCCATTATTATACTAATTATTCTAATAAAATATTTATCTTCTGGTTATTTTTAAGTCAAAAGACTGAGATACTACTTTGTCCTAATGCCTACTTTCTACTGGAGTGAGAGAAAAAAAGTGTGAAAGGAAACAACCAGGTAAGATAACTGGTATTTGACCCGCAAAGGACCATTTCCAATTCACTTGTTCAACTTACTTTTCCTATGAATACACTCAGTAAATTATCACACATTTCCAATTCCAGTTTTGTTGCGAGGATGGAATGTCCATAGGTGTTTGTTTAGTTTTGTTTTGAACTACTTTCGTTTATACCACTACCCGCTACTGACAAACAAGCATTACATAAACACATTTAAAATTTATGGGGTGGCTGCACAGAGGCCGTTCTCTCCAAGAGCAGAACTTCAGACTAATCTACTATATAAAAGAATGCTATAAAATTCTTGAAAATATGAGATCATTCTCACTCTCTGGGCTAATGCAGGCAAGTTGGAACATACCTCATCTGCTCCAGCTGGCCCAGCAGGGACACTCTGAAACTCCTTCTCTTTTGCAGCTTCTTGCGTCTTCAGCACCACCTCTTCATGAGCTTTTTCAAAAAACTGGCTTTTTGCACGCTCCTCTAGATCAGCTATTTCTTCAAATTCAATCCAGTCCTAGGGGAAGATTTTCGTTCACACTGAGACATGGGCAACCAGCCACAAAGTAACACTTAAAACACAAACCTCAAAAAAAAAAAAAAAAAAAAAGAAATCCAAAAAGTAGCATATGTAATGAGTCCCTTCATTAAAAACTGAAACACTCATGTGCAGCATTATTGCAGTGTGTATTTTTTTCCACAGTGCTACAATATTGAAAAAAAACTCCAGAAACATCACTGTCTTTCAATTTTCATTCTCCAGCTTCTGTGTTTTGACTATTTGAAATATCTGAACAGCATTGTGTTTATCAAAGGCCAAGTCTTGTGATGATGCAACTCAAGATTCAACTGCAATCCTGCAGCTCATACATAAAGCAAAGAATCTGGCCTTTATTTTATGAGGAAACATACTGCAGTACTTACTGTTAAACTGTAGTACCACCTTCTGTGTGTAACTTTTCTGCTAACATCCTTTTCTGTGCGGTTTTGGCGGTAATGCCAGTCTAAATGATCTGCATAAACATCTGTCTGTGAAGTAGTAAATCTCATTCCACACGAGTAACACTGAATTCCAGTGTACAGTCGGTTTATAACACTATCGTAGCGCCTACAAAAACAAAGAAAAAAAGTCTTAGCTTTTTTTTTTTTTTTTGGTAAGAAACAGGTAAGTTCCTCAGTAAGTTGCTTCAAATGATTAAAATAGTAAGAAAAAAAAAAAAAAAAAAAAAGTGGTCAGTTTTGCAAACTACTACCAAGGTAGTCACACTGGAAGTAGCAAAGGAAGTAACACTGACTACAGGTCCTATAATTTTTCCCTTCTTCCTCACTCAAATTCTGCCAGGCTAACAAGAGAAGCAAAAGCTGCCAGTCCTCTTTTAACAGCCACAAAGCAGTATTCCAATCTTTTAAAAGGTCTCAGCTGCTTGAGTTAACTACAGAGATATCCCGACCATGTCCTTGTTCTTAACTGCACTCTAAGATCACGCTATATACGCACTGTCTGAGTTCTTCAACTGTAAAGTTAGTGAGGTCTGGGACATTCTGATCTTCATTCTGATCATCCTCCTCCTCTTCAGCAGCTGGCTGGGCTGACGTTTCATTCACTTCTAGAAAATAAAGACAATTTCATCAAAAATGTACATTCTGTGGTACTTCAGTACATTATCATAAAGAAACAAAATACTCCTGAAAGTTATTTTTGTTGAGAAACCAATGCGAGCAACCTATGTTAAAATGCAGGTGCATAATAATAGCTGAGTAAGTCTTCATCTTCTAACACTATAAAAGGCATACAAAGCACAGTTAGTTCTTCACTGAGTTTAGGAAAGCAAGTGTTTCAGTATCTTCACTCAAGTTTTTGGCTTTAATAGTTAGTACATAGAGAAAGAGGTATTTCAGAACCTGACACAAATCTGATTATCATTAAGAACAACAAGTAAAGAACAACACCAAAGATGCAGCTGCTTTGTATAGCTTAAATGTACAAATTAAAGTATAGGATACATTTTAAGAGTTAAGATTTTACTTCATCACATGCAAAGAAAAGAGCTTAATAAAAAAAAAGCTGTAAGAATTCATTTAGTTTTTCACTGAGATCATTCATAAACTGAGTAGTTGGAATATAATGAATCTACATACGTGCTGACGTGGAATCAGTTTTTGCCGGTTTGAGGATTCCTGTTGACAGCAGCTTCGCAAACAACTCATTGACATCCAGCTGGCCGAGGTGGTTATCAGGGTATGAATGTGGAAGGGCTCCTAGGAAAAATGAAACAAAACATCTATGATGGCAAAAAGTTAACTTTGAAAATTTACCCAACTTCCACCAATACACTTCCCTCTGCCTCCTGCTTCTCCCAGTTTTTTTCTTCCCTTGCAGCAGCTTCCTTCATAATTTAAGTATTTTTAAGTGCTATCTATGCTGCATCTTTGTATACAAATTTCTACTGAATATTGTTTTTAAGTAAATGTAGTACTTACCATTTTATGCTTAAAATATTTATAAGGATTAATCTACTTGATCATCTGCTTTTAAACATGACATTATAGAAGTTTTTAATTACTAACCATTCATGTACAGGTGTGTTTTGTATAGCCTGGCAAATACAAGTCAGTCCTATGGACTGATGCCTTCCTGCCCTCTCAAAAGCTGACCAGATTTTATTTTTTTTTAAGCCCACGTGTATGTCCAAAACCACATGGCTAATGAAAACTAATGAAAGCCTTCAGTGTTTGAGGAAAACCCCTGGAGAAACCACATCAACCAGCATCTCATAAGTGCCAAGGCTTCCTTTAGTCCACACAGAATTAGTACTCCAGGACCGTATGGAATGCTTATTTTTATGGCCTCTACTAAACAAAACAATCCAAAAGAAGTAAAAAATATTATTTTATTAGTGAAAATAATTATTTTCATTATTTTGGTACATACCTGCTGGGTTCTGAACAAAGCTTCCGGGATTTGGTAAATACTGCTGACCTTGACCATAAGGTCCTGGTTGCGCAGACATGAGAGGCACCTGTAAAAGCCAATATTTATGTGCTGTTTGCATGATATCATTTAAAATTTTAGATATGTTAAACTTCTTCCAGGAATGTACCATATCAGTTCAATATTAGAAGGTTAAATGAGCTCAAAGGTCAAATGAGCTTTCTTTAGTCCTAATTTCCCATAAGAAGAAAAAAAAAAAGTGACATTTAAACAGTAATAAAGCATACTCCTTTCTTCTAATTTTTCAGTCTTCGAATTTCGATCATAATTTCTAAACATTACTTTCTTTCAAACTCTTCTTTTTCACCAAAACAGAGTGTATCAGAAAAACTGGAGATTCTGCTAACTGTCCATCAATGAATGCTGCTATTCAGACATTCCTCCTTATCTAATAATTGAAACAGCATCCACTATTCAAAAGCATCCTGAAAACAGGATATTTTCATCAAACTAGATGCACCAAACTCCAAATGAAAAAAATATTTTTTTGAATGTATTTCTAACAAAAGCAATTCTTTGCAAACTGACTACTTTTAAACTAAAAAGTTAAAAATGTTTAAATTTTTACTCCTCCAGAGGTCAGCAGGACAACTGCCTTATGTTCAGCTCATTCTTCATATTTAGTTATTATCCCCCAAAACAAAACTGCCCTCTAAAATCCCTATCTGTAATCAACGGAAAGGAATGACCTGTTTTTCACTGACATTCAGCATCACTTTCCCCTTCTGAAGAGGGCACTTCCAACAGGCAAGAGCAAGACAACCTGAACTCAAAGCATTCTGGTACAAAGAGCATTATACTATGTCAAACTATACCAAACTACTACACAAAAGTAGAGTTCAACAATGTCCAGATCTTTCCCAATTCCCCCAAATTACAGATCTATTGCCAGTACTAACAGCTCCAAAAAGCTAATGATTATTTTGGTCCACTGTAATTCTCCATCTGACAGATTAATCACCTATATGCACAATTACACCATCTTCCATGCTTTACAGAGTATGTTTAATGAAAATATCAGACTTCCAATCAGAGTTCTGTTCCTGAGTTGAAAATGCAAACTCATTTCCTCAAGCTATCTTCTCAGCTACAAAGTGACTACAAAAATCCACTTTTTCCCCATTTCTTTTTTTTTGCCCCCAAAAACCTAACAGTGTATAACCTCCTTAAAATCTAACTACTTAGCAAGTATTTTTTTAGTCTGAAACCTCCTCCTAGTTCCCCTGCTTATCAGAAATATCTTGTTTTCGGAGGAAAAATAACTACTAATCTCAAGATACAAAAATACTGCACACTGCTGTATTTAGAACAATCAGGTCTTACCTGGTTACTTCCCACTGACAGGCTATTGAAGTTTCCATATTGAGGACCCTGAAGACCTTTTTCATCAAAATAATGCCCAGATGCTCTCAAGGGAAAATTCTGTGCTCCTGGGCCAGCTGGCCCATTGAAATTTGGTCCTGGAGAACCATCAAATAATTCAGGTCTCTGGAACTGCATTCCATGGGATGGTCCGTTGTAGCCCTGGCCAGGATGTTCACCAAATGGGCCACCTTGTCCATAGGGTGCCAGTTCTAGTCTCGAGGCTGGATGGTTAGCTACATTTTCAAAACGTGCGCCTTGCAGACCAAGGGGCAAGTCAAACCTTGAGGGTTGCTGGTGAGGGCCATCAAATCTTTGAGGTATGGCTGCATCAAATCGTGGCTGTCCCTGTTGGCCAGGTGCTCTTTCAAATCTTGGGCCAGGCTGTCCATGAATTCCATCAAATCTTTGCAGGAGAGATAGCTGACCAGGTTGACCATCAAAGCCATCAAATCTGGGACCAGTACGACCCAGAGGACCTTCAAATCTAAGACCAGCCCCTCCCTGGTGTGCTGGCCCATCAATTAACCTAGGACCTACACCTGGTCCTTCCAACCTGAGTCCAGCACCTGATGGTCCATGTGGCCCCTCAAATCTAAGTCCAGCACCTGATGGCCCATGCGGCCCCACAGGCCCCTCAAACCTAAGGCCGCCTCCGGGTTGACCATGGGGCCCAAGTGGTTGTAAGTGTGGCCCCTCAAAGGGCCTGAGACCACCCCCTGGTTGACCATGAGGCCCCAAGGGCTGACCATGGGGTCCCTCAAACCTGAGAGCACCCCCTGGTTGACCTCGAGGCCCCAGAGGTTGACCATGGGGTCCCTCAAACCTGAGGCCACCTGACAGTTGACCACGGGGCCCCTCAAACCTGAGACCAACTCCAGGTCCTTCAAATCTAGGACCACCTACAGGCTGTCCTGCTGGCCCCTCAAAACGCAACGGGCCACCTATCTGCCCAAGCGGGCCCTCAAACCTCAGGGGACCTCCTCCACCAACCTGACCCGGGGGTCCTTCAAACCTGAGGGCACCTGCTAGCTGCCCTGGTGGCCCATCAAATCTTAGGGCTCCAGCAGCCCCTGCTGCTGCCAGTGGTCCATCAAATTGAGAGGCACCTCCCCCTACCAGAGGCCCCTCAAACCTCAGGGCAGCCTGTCCAGGTGGCCCATCAATTCTAGAATTTGAACCAGCAGCAGGACCATCAACAAAAGGACTTCCTGGTCCATCTACCCCAACCCTCGCAGCAGGTGGTCTAGGTGAGCCATCAAAGAGAGGTCTGTCTTCCATCAGCGCACTTATTCTCTGCTTTACTTCAATGCCTCCAAATCTTGATCCTGGAGACTCTGGATCTTCATACCTCGCTCTCTTGAAACGTTCACTGAATGGGGACCTTGGTTCTTCTCGAACACCTAAACAAACACACAAAACCCCATAACCACTTGCTGAAATGTTGCAAATTATTTAACCCCACTAAAATAATGCAAAAATACATACCAGCTTGCCCAAGAAGCTGTCTTTCTTCACGATTATCAAATCTGCAGATTGCATCACCATCTATTTTCTGGAACTCTGGTGTGCTCTTCCCCTGTTGTCTGAGAGCTTCTCTAAACTCCTCTGATTCTCCCCAGCTGTCGTAAGGATCAAAATTTTTAGAACCTCTTGCTCCTTTAGTAGTGTTTTGCTCCTCAAGCCTTCGTCGACTCTCAAGTGGTGAAAGATTATCAGGAAAAGATCTACTACTGCCACTTACAGGAGAATGTCGTCTGGGTCTTTCTCCAAAAGGTTCTTTTCTGTCAAACTGCACTCCACGCTTTGCTTTAGCTTGCTCACAATCTATTCCAGAGAGCAAAGCATCAGGTATATGATAATCTAAAATATCATCAGGATCTAACAGATCAAGTCTTGACAGTGAATGTTGCACTTGTGTTCTTTTCAATTTTGCTTTGTGTTCATAATATGTTAATTCTGCATCAGACAAAAGAGGTTTCTTTTTCAAACCACATTTTTCCTCTGTAGGGCTATCCCACACATTGCATCTGTGTTTTCCTTCCTGATACTGGAACAGCTGTCGGATCTGGTGAGCTACAACGAGGAACTCATCTTGTGTTATTTCACCAGATGCTAAGCGTTCATTTGCCTGTAATATTAAAATAAAAGTTTAGACTTCTAAACAAGAAAAACACGACTATATCCAGGATACTTCTACACATTTAAATTAATCAGCATTACCTTTTTAAGTAATTCTCTCTTACTCGCAGATGTCAACTCTTTGGGAATCTGTAAATTGGCATCCACACTTAACCGGTGCTGCTGTTTTGGCGCTCGAGGTGACAAAATTCCTTTACTAGCAGACCAATTTTCCCGGTGTCTTTGGTGAGGGGATTTACCAACTGCTTGGTGTTCTTCATTCTGCTGTGAGCTGAAAACGAGAACACGCTAATTATGCCTTTATTTTGGACATATTCTCACATTCCAATTAAAACTGACCATGGCAAAACATCACAATCGTATCAGAATTTAAATATATATCATTTCTATATTGGCTACTAGAAGTTATCTGAATAGCCAAGCTTTGACCATCCGAACACTGCCTCCCGAATCTGAGCACACTGAAGTCAGCAGAAAATTTCCACTGACTTCAGGCAGAAATTGTTCAAAAGCTGGTAACTTACTTTTTATTCTCTTCCCAACCAGATTTCCACCTCTTGCCTGATTTGGATCCCTGCCAGTTTTCTGCATTCTCCTTTGGATCAGGAGAGGCTTTTGCAGAATGCTGGCTTGCTGCTTCTTGGGGCCTATCTTCTTGAGCTTTTTTCACTCTCCTTGGATCTCGCACCTCTTGTTTCAGATTTCGTTTATTAGAATTTCTTTCATCTCTTGCTGTCTGTGCACCTTCTTCAACATGAGACTGCTTAGGGCCTATCTGACGTATTTTTCCGATTTTGGGAGTTGATGAAGTGGGAGATAAGCTCCTAAGTCTTCTTTTGGGTGATCTTCTATCTCTTCTTTTTGGAGAATGCGTAGATGGTGACCGTGACTTAGGAGAACGCGATCGTGAGCGTTTCCTATTGCTCGATCTCCCCTGTTTTCCACCCTGCTTTTCTGACTCCTCTGTAGCTGTATCTTGTTTCTGAACAACACCATTAATTACTTTATTTCTGCTGCCTGCTGGTCTATGTTCACATGTTTTATGTTCTTCTTTTTCTTTTTTCTCTGTATTTTTCTTCTTCTCTTTCACCTCGTCCTCCTTGCCCTCTGGCTTTTCTTGAAGATGTTTTTTCAATCTTGGGTCCCGTTTACTGATTTCAGATACTTTTGTGCTTTCACATTCTTGGGTTTTACTATCTTTAGTACTGGGTAGTTTATTTTTCAAAGGTGACGGTGATTTAGATTTTGCTTCTGATGTATCGAGTTCTTTCTTCTGTGTTTTTTCACTTGCTTTCAGCTTTTCTTGCTTTGAGTTCTGTTTTTCAGCCTGAGCTGTTTTGCTTGCCTTGGTATCAGATTGACTGGTTGCATTTGTTGGAAATTCTTTCCTATGAGACTGATCTTTAGCATGAGAAGAATGTTGAGCCATCCTATTAAGTCGAGGATCTCTGTTTACTATTTTGATGTCATGAAGTGGAGGGCTTGGGGATGGCTTGTTTTTCTCAGGTTGCACAGGAGTCTGATGAGGAGGTTTAACTGCCATATGAGGTGTTTGAGACACATGTTGCTTGGTAGGTGCTGGAACTGAAGCTATAGTAGATGATCCTTGTTGCACACTAAGAGAAACAGCCTGAAATAAAGGGAGAGAGAAGAGGAAAAAAAAAAAAAAAAGAGGATTAAACTGCCTAGTAACTCATGTCCAGTGATGTAGTCAAATCTAGAAATGTCTCAAAAGATATACTTAGATTGAACTGTTCACGTGATCTGCTATTTACTAGTTACAGATTTTACATAATGCAGTACCACTACAGAAGATCAAGGTCAAACAGAAATGAAAGTAAATACTACAAAATATGACTTAAGTGCATGTTTGTACTACAGCACTGACATTATTAATATACTCCACATACTCAAGGCAACTAAGCTACTACATATGTGATATCTTTCTTATTTCTAGACTTTCAGGGTATTTTAGTTTCATGTTTTTACATGATCAAGATATTTTTACAACTATCAATATAACAAGACTTTCAACTACAAACATGATATAACATTGCTTAGTGCCACTTTCAGATTTAACAAATACGACCTAATGAGGAAACTGATTTTATAGCTCCAAGCATCAGGACTCCTCTTTCCGGAGAAACGTTAGCCTCTCTCAAAAAATCAGAACAAAGGTAACTGGAAAATCCTGGCTTGCTGTGAGCCATGAGAAGAGGTGAAAGCTCAGGATCTTAGGCTGACATCACTTTGGAGAGCGTAAGTTAAACAAACAAACAGCCAAGAGCTTCACTTTTATTCAGTTTTTATTGATTTTAGGTCCCCAGATCAACTTGCATTGCTCTAATCCTACAATAACCACACCTGTGTACAAATAACAAAAAAAAAATTTACTGCAGATAGAAGTATAACTAAAGTGCTATTAAAAAAAAAAAAAAAACAAAAAAAAACACCTATGAAAGGTCCATCGGCTACCCTACTCACCAACTGTGCTTTAGTCTGTTCCAGCTCCAATTCTAATTTTTTCTGTTGAAGTTCTAACAATTGTTTTTGCTTTGCAAGCAATTGTTGCCTTATCAATTGCTCCTGTGTCAAGTTCTTCTGTATTTCAGGAACAGCTGGAGGAGTTGAGGCACCAGAATTGACAGCAGAGGTAGGAGGAGTAGATTCCTCTGGCTAAAAACAAAACAAAGTTACATTTAAGTCTTGATGGAATCAACTAACTTAATCTCCTTTCACTGCTGTCATGATTCAGTAGTGGGATTTAGTCTGCAATGAAGTTACACATTGCATTTTAAATGCAAAATATAACTATTTTAAAACTTTTCCTCCACTGTGAAAGTTACAGCACATCGTTTACTGTAATATTATCAATGTTCAAAAACCTAAAATACAGTTTTGAAACAAAAAAAAAAAAACACCCCAGCATATATCCTAAGTTCAGAAACTCACCTTACCCATCTATTAAGGTAAGAAACTTATTTCTTAATATATTTGTCAAAAAAGCAGCATACAAACAATGAAAACAAGTATTACCATCTGCTCATATAGTAGGCATGAAAACTTACCGATTTATTTAAAAACTTAGGATTCACATGGATGCTAGAAGTATTCACATTTGGGGGCAGAGGTTTAATTGGCCAAGCAGGATCTAATGAGTTGACTCTGACATCAAGGGCATATAGTTTCTTCAAAGGAAAAATATCATCCCATGTGGAGCGTAACTTAAATAAACTTTTCCTAGTATTTTCATCCACCTAAAACAATAAAACAATTCTATGGCTTGTTAAGTTAATATAAAACAACTTATTACACTTTTCTGTAAAACTTATTCCAGTTACTTTATGTTCATATCAGGAGTTTGATTTTTAACACACTCAAGAATGGAGAATTTATAAACAGTGAAGATATGCTTCATACACCTATACCAACAGAATAACAGAAGCTTCAGGGTGGAATTGTTGTTTCAGGCCACTTGAAGGTTTTATTGTATATTACCATTCTCTATCAGAATTTTCTTTCAACTTTTCCATTACCAAAATTCTCATTTTACTTGCCCATTTTCTGTGAAAAAAAAAAAAGTAACAAAAATACTGGAAGGCAACAGCTTTTAAGACAGTAGGGTATTCAAGTGCCTGTGTTAAATGAGATGTAACAATCACCAGCAGAGCAGAGAACAATGATACCACAGAACAAAATCAGAGTATGCTGATCGCCTGTTCAGTTACTGAACACTGTTTTTTTCCAGTAAATAAACAAAGAAAGGGGAAATAGATAAAATTAAGCCAATTAAATTTCAGTTCAACTGCAAAATTATACCTGCCTGTGAACTATGAATGTTCATATTTACAATAAAGTACCCTTGGAAGTCTAGCACCTATTTTATCTTTTCATTAACTATTAATTTGAATTATATCATAAAAGTTGTATCTTGCTTTACAGTAAATTTCTAATTCACCTGATAACCTGAGTGGTTTAAAAGGAAAAAAATAAAATAAAAGAGCACACAACATATGCAGCTTCCCTATTGTCAATATGCTACATCAGTCATTAAATATAGGCCCTGAAAAGCCTTTTGCTGAAGTATTTTTTTCTTAAGGTACTAGAGCAAGACATGGAAAAGTCTAGAAAGAAATCCTTTTTCTTCAGATACTTCGATAAAATCAATAAAAACATTGCTATCTTGAAGGGAGTTCTATCTAAGTTTTAACAACAGGTTACGAAGTTCACTGCAAAAGCTGCTGAAATGACTGGGCAGAAGTATCTGACTTTGAAATGTTTTTAGATACCTTTGTGACATTGACCGATAAAGCAAAATATGTAACAACCTCAACAGTGGAAATGAACCTGTGCCTTGTACCACCATCAACTAAGCTATCATAAGTAACTGCTACTTTGTATATATATGTTAAATAAGCATAAATAAAACACTCTAGTTAGCTTAGTAGACAGTTAACCTACAAAATTAAAAAATCGGTCATTCAGAACTCCAGCTGCAAGGCAGTTAAATGCAATTCTGAATGAACATTCACCATCTAATACCGAAAAAAAATAATCAAGTAGAATCTCTACTTATCTGCCTATTCTAAAACAGAGGTTTAAATTTAATGTTCATTATTACAATACATTCCCTAGTTAGTAACCCATTTCACATCTGAAAACCACTACTGAGTTCTCAGATCCTTACCAATTTGTGGAGACAGATAAACATGCAAAAAAATCCTCTCATTCATGAGATGCCACCTTCTTACCATGGCATACAAGAAATCACAGAATTTAACCTTCAGTTTTGATCCAACTTAAACCCATTCAAGTCCAGTCTTTCAAAACTGGACTGTGATCTGCCTTGCTTACTAAGGATTACCAAGGAGTCACAATTACATCACTGGGTTTAAACATTAAGAAAAACAACCAAGAAAAAAGAATGGAAAGGTATGGTAGCAGTTGTCAACACTGACTGATATATTAAACAGGTATTTGTAAAATGACACAGCAATACATTCTAAAAGTCTTTTCTCTCTAGGACTTTTTTAATCACACACCACAAGAGTATCAGGTGTCAGTGATTTTCAGTCTTCACTGTAGAAACACTCATTTTGTCACATAACAAATAAATTAGACTAACCTAATTAACTACATGAGAGAGACAAGTGCTGAGAAATACTTGAAAAAAATGAGTCTCAGCATAGTCTTGGCATGAAGACCATTAACTATCTTAAAAATAAATCCGTAACTTATAATTAATCAGCCCACACATTACAAGAAATCCTTCCAGGCAAGCAACTATTAATGAAAAATTGTTATTAAATCTTGCATGGAAAGAGACTCAAGAAGCTTATGAACTTAATGTGACTTTATAGCTTTCAGCTAACACAGAGCTTACATGCTTGACAAGAGCACAAACATCCTTTCTGTACTAAGAAACAGTACTAAGAATGAAGAAAACCAATCAACTCTTACAATTCACCACCCAAGAAAACCCAGAACCGACAACATGTATTTATTTTACCAGGAACAAATTTTGCTTAGAATACAGAACTTTGCTGAAAATGTATATACCTTTTCAAATACACAAATAAATGTTGCAACTAGGTTTTTAGTAAATGCAGTAAGATATTCTCTTCCCACATTCTTGACAATGGAATCCATAAGGTACATAACTGGAAGCTTTTCTGATGCAGGAGCCTGGAGTAATAAAAAGAAACTGAGAAGTTTAGTACAACAAAAATATATTTTAAACTTTTTAAATAAAGGGATTATCAAACCCAGAAATACAGACCTCTCTTTTGGTTGCCACTATATACACCAAGGGATTTGCTTGGGATTTTTTTTTTTTTTTTAAACAAAAACTTAAACTGGAAAAACAATACGCTGTTCAGAGTACTAGGCAGTGTGTCTACCACAAAAACAACAACAAAAAAAAAGGTAATATCTTATTCTGTTTTCACATGAAACTTCTGGCAAAAAAAAAAAAAAAAAAAAAAAAAAGGGAAAAAAAGAAGACCACAGGAGAGTACTGCTGCTAGTGTACTGAATGTAACCTTCCAAAACCCATTGAGAAAGTAATTTTACGTTAGCAGGAAACCATCGTTAGCAATTGAAGGAACTTCGAGAAGTTGTTTGTAATTCAAACCTCCTTGAATATAGTTTTTCTGGATTTCACGTGAAATTCAGACTTCTGGCAAAAAAGCCCAAATTAGCGAACTTCTGTAGGTTTTGCGTTGAGTGTCACAGTCTTTTTGTAAACTGCATGCAGAATAGTCACAGTTATTTCATCGTAATCCAAAGAAATGGAGTAAGGAGTCCCTTTTTCTTGACACTTGCAGATATTGACAGTCAGTTTCACGATGCAAAATGCTCAGTTCAAAGTTCTACATCCACACAAAACTCAGTCACAGAGTTGACAGATGAGCTCAAACTGCAACGACTTTCAGGAAAGGAGTCTTCATACTTTGGATACACCTTTGTTGCAAGAGGAGGTTTGCTTTTTTTTTTAATTTCATACTCGAGACCAGTACCAAACTTGCGCGAGGAGAATGTGGTGACACTGGACTGCTTAGAGCAACTTCTAGTGCACACAAAGCACCACTGGCCCATAGCAAAGTGATTTTAATGCCCAACACTGGCACATCAAAGTTCCAAAAGGCATCAGCAAGGATGCAGACTTGTTGAAGTGGACAGCAGAAAAGACAACACTACAAGCTGAGTGTTGACCATGATCCCCTTAAGTCCCATTCACCATCTGGTAAGCTCAGGATAAAACCAGAATAACTAACTCACTGCTCATTTTAACAGGGCAGGCTAATAGCTTCATTAGTAACACCTTACTTCACAACCCCACTGTCCAGACAGATGTGTGGAAGTGCTCTTGCTTTACAGTTTTATATTTAATTCCTTCCCAATTAAGGTGGCTTATAGAGGGGTACTGAGTCAACAGTATTTTTATATGGGTAAAACACAATGGTTTCTCACCCTTAAATGTGTCTTCATTTACATTAATTCTGTTATATTACTGTAACTTGAAACATAATTCTGAAGAGGACCTAAGAATTTCTTGTTAATTAGGAGGATGGTTACTGCCTTTGTGTACGCTGAAAGTAAAAACAGGCCGGTGATGTATGCTTATACATTAAGAGAGAGAAAAGTGCACCCTAAGATATAGCTAAAACTAATTGCAGCACATTAGACGCATGCTTTACAGCAGTTACATTGCCTAATCTCAATGGGGAACACTGCAAATATGCAATGGTGTTAGAATAAACAACTCTCCAGCCTCCAAAAACAAAGACGGTGGGTCTAAAGCTACTAAATAATGACTGTAAATATTGGCTTATTTTTTAATATGGTATGCACAATGGGACATTAAAAACACTATTGTTAAGTTGCTCTGAATGCCTTCCATTATTTTAAGAAGTGACACGGCAAGCGCACAGCTACTGACTTTCAAAGTCAGCTTTCAATGAAACACGGAGCTGGTCTCACCAGCACCTATCCCTAAAAGCTACTGACACAGTATTTTATGTTATTCCATTTCAACGTATGGAAATAGTTCACTGTACTCAGCTAAACTTAAGAGATGCTGGGGAAAACATTTAGCAGCAAACGCACAGTATAAAATTTAACCATCACCTTCATTATACATCAGGCTGTTAGAAGTAATCACTCACACATGGAAGCACTGCAATCTGGTTAAGGAAGCCTATTGCAAAGTATGACGCACAGAATTATAAGTTTAGCAGAAAACCCCATCTAACACAAGCTACTCAGGTGTTACATTTTAAGACCCAGGACTTAAATATGTCTGAAATATTTAAGTCTTCACTTCTGGAAATGTTTATTATGTCAGAATATCTAGCACATATTCCATTAACCACAAAATGGAATCCCGTATTTCAATATATGTTGTTTTCAGGCAGTTTCTCTAATACCCCCTAACAAGACAGACGCCCACATGACACTAGCCAAAAAGCAGGGAGGCTCAGCGTAATCACCAGAACACAGAACACTACCTCTTGAGCTTAGCAGCATGATATTAAGGACTTCATTACAGAATTCCCACTGTTCTTTCAAATAACGTATGAAAGCTACTGTTGGAAATGTGTGGCTCTTTATTAGTTTCCTAAAGGGTTTCAACCTTAAAATCATATCGAGTAACTGATCCCCAAGTCAAACTTGTGAAAAAAATTGTTTAAAAAAAATGTAAATAAATGGGTCTTGGAAACAGATTCTGCACTATACAATGGTAAATAAAAAGACAAATACATATTTCACACTTTTTATTTACAAATTTTATAATACCAGTCACACATTTCATAACCATTTATTAAATTGTAAAGCAGACCACTCAGTTTTACACTAAACAAACTGTCTCCAGGCAACACTTTTTAAAAGTGGCTTAGTAAAGGAGATCACTTTCCCAGGAACAACTAAAAACTTGCCTCGTATAACCATAGTCACGAACAGTAACTATGCAAAACTGACCATTGATACAGGATTTAAAACATCTTTAAAAGACACACTTCAGGGCAGGCTCTAAAAATCACCCAAAAATGAATAAATTTGACAGCATTGGTATTTATCACAAGTCATTTTATATACATCCACTGCCCTTTAAGAGATATAATGGTGAGATCTATTGGATTATGAGGTCACCTCCCCAAAGAACGGCCGAATTCGGCCACTGGCAGCATTTAAAACTGAGCTGGAAGAGGTCTGAGGAACACTAAAAAGCCATCCTGCATCGATAGAAAGATAGATTAAATAACTTGAGAGATCCTTCCCTCCCCATCATTAAGTAATACAATTCTCACCATTATAAACCACGATTTAAAGCCAAAGGAAAAAAAGCCTTTGAACACCTGGTATCAGAGGGAGCAAGGGAAACAACGGGGGAGGGGTGACTGGCAGGAATTAGGCACGGGGAATGCAAGAATCATCCTTTCCACCTAAGAATCTCCTGCTAAAAAGGTGCCGTAAACCCCCATCCGTGTTGGCTGACTGATGTCAGCAACTGCCTGGGTTGGGCTCAGAGGGAGCCTCCTCTTTCCCTTTTTATATCATGTGCCTTTCAGACGCCATGTTAGGATCCTACAGGCTGCTGCAGTTTCTACAGTCAGCCAGAATTTCTCCGTCCCCATCCTCAACCAATAAACTTTTCTAGTCAAAATAAATACACACACACAATACTAGGCTTTAGTCAGGGCACAGATCTCCTGAAACCCAAACAGGTTACTCCAAGCCCAGATAAATTACTCTACTCAGGCAGAGCAAAACAACCCCCATGACCACCACACACACTTCACTAACCGGAGCAATTATCGCCTTTCACCCACAAACTTTTCTGAAAGGGGCCCCCAGTTAATGTCTCAGGGAATGTCTATAGGGAAAATAGTCTTATGTTCTAAATCATAACTAACACTTAAAACTCAGTGTATTTAGCCTTCAGAAGTGGTCAATTTTGTGTGTTATAAACTCAACCTTATTTTCAACCCTTTATGCTATTAAAAAAAAAAAAAAAAAAAAGAAAACTACACAAATCGCTCCTCCCAATCGGCCTCCCTAATGATCGCAATACTCATCCTGCTGTAGAAATTGCTAAACGCTTAGACACCGGGTTAGAAACACTGAAGCCTGGCTCCGTGTGGGGGAAATCCCAACTACAAGGGCGAGGTGCTGCTGCCCAGTCACTGCCAGGCCGCCATATTGTGTCTGATTATTTACCCGGGACTTAAAGGCCGGGCCACGCCGCCCTCGCGGTGCTTTTGGTGGGGGCCAGTCCCAAACCCAGCCCTACTACGAGCACCCCCGTCCTCTGGGGCAAGGTGGTGTGGGGGCTCTTCCCCTCCCTCGAGTCCCCTGCTCCCTGTGGGGCGTGTGGAGGGAGAAGTAGGAGCTTAGTGGGTAAAGGAGGCACCGCCACCCCGTGCTCCCTGATCCCACCTGGGGCTCGTTTCCCTCCTGCTGCTTCCCCTGAGCCCTCTACCCCGCCGCCCGGGCGCCCTCCAGCTCGGCCGAGAAGCCGCTCGCCCCTCGCTACGCTGCCGCCCCCGGCCTCCTCACGGCCCTGGCTCCGGCCCTCCCCCGGGGCTCTCCCCGTCGCTCCACTCCGCGCCGCCCGGCCCCTCGCTTCGCTCGCTCTCCCCTGCCCCCTCGCTGCCCTCCTCCCCCTCAGCCCGAGCCCGGCTCCGCCCGCGCCCCCCCGCAGGCCCGAGCCCCCGGGGCCGCCCTAACCCGCTGCCCCGGCCTGCCCCCCCCGGCAGTATAGGTAGGAGTAGTAGTCGGTGGAATATAAAAACCTTGGCGATTTGCGCCTCGATCAGGGAGACGATGTCCTTGGCGAAGGGCACGTTCTCCTCGGCCAGGATGGTCAGCATGTTGATGTGCGGCTTGCTGTTGAACGTCAGGTCCTCCAGCGACGACTGGTAATCGCGGCACGCGTCCTCCAGGGCCTCGCTGCTACCAGCGCTGCTCTCCGGGGCCGACATGCTCCTCCGACCGGGGCCCGCACCAGGACCCGACCCCCGACCGAGAGCCCCCGCCCCGCGCTCCCCCGCCGCTGCCGCCGCCGCCGAGCGATGCCGCCCCCCCGCCGCTGCCGCTGGGCTCCTCTACCGCATCCTCCGCGCTGCGGCTCCCGCTACGGGTGGCGGCGCCGCCGCTGCTGCTGCTCCTTCAGCCGCCGCCGGCCCAGTCTCAACGCTCACAAAATGGCGGCGGCGGCTACGGCTCGCGAGCCTCTTCCTCCAACCGTTGCGTCATGTGCAATTGTTCTAAGGAAAGGGGCCGGCGGCTTGGAAAGCCCCTTTTGTTCCCTTACTGCGCCCTGATTGGCCCGCGCCGCCTCGGCTCACCCTGCGATTGGCCCACCCATCGCCACAGCGGCCGATGACGGGCGAGGGCCGCTCCCTCGTGCCTACCGATTGGCTCCCGCGCGGAAGGCACCCGCGCTCTGACTTGTCATTTGCTGCGCTCCCTTACTGCCTGGCTTCTGATTCGCTGCGCCGCTTCACCCGCCTCCACGCCCTGCCAGGAGCTGCGATTGGTGCCTCGGCATGATCCCGCCTTCTCCCTAGAGCTTCTGATTGGCCGCCCCGTTTCCCCCACGCAGCCCCCCCCCTCCGGGAGTCGCCGTGGTAACGCCGCGGCCTGCGCGCGCGCCCGGGGCTTCGGCGCCCCGCGTTTCCCCTCCGCCCGCCCTGGCGTGACGAGCGGCCCCGTAAGCAGCGCCGGGACCCCCCGGATCAGCGTGCCCCGGGCGGGGGGCGCCTCCTTCCCCCCTTCTGCGTGCTTCTTGTTAGCCGCGCAGAGCGGCCCGCACGTAAAAACAGACTGGGTGTGTGAAAACACGTTGCAACTTCCCCCTCCTCTGCAAGGCGCGGGGGGGGGGAGGGGGGTGTTAATATATTTCCTGCTTAAAAGGTGCCTGCAATGCAAAAAAGAGAGCAAAAAGTGAGGCCTAGGGGAAAAATGTTGGCAAGGGCTGCTCTTTCCCCGTTTTTGTCTGGATAAAAGTGTATTTTGGTTTATGCGTAAAAAAGTGTATTTAGATTTATATTTATGTGCCTTTTCTGAAGAATGTTGACTTTCAAAACAGAGGAGAAAGGAAAAGCAACGTGGTAACGTGTTTTCTTCCATCCCGCTTAGTTGCGTGTGCGCGTTGGTCGCGGGTGCTGCACGCAGCCGCCCCTCGCAGCGTGGCCGGCCGAGATAAGGGAACGAAAGGAAACTTTCTGCCCCGAGCGCAGCGAAGTTACACAACCCCTCTCTGCCCGGGCTAAACGTTACTACCAGAAACGCTGCCCGTGGCCAACGGGAACCCCTCGAGCAGGAGTCGTGCCCTGATTTAGATCCAGGTGTGTTTGGTACAAACAGCACGTGTTGTTTCAGCTTCTAGAGGGAAAAATGAGGGGGTGAGGAAATCCGCCTCTTCCAAGACTACTATATTTGTAAGCCAGAATGCTGCCTTCTACTAATTACTGGAGCAAAACCAACGGTACTGGCAAAACTGCCTGTGTAGATATCATGTGGTCCAGGGCCACCCTGAAAACCAGGTTTGCTGATTACTAATTGGCAAGTCATGGAGCCACATTGGAGGCAGGACACTGCACACGTGCCCCGCTCTGCCCAGGGCTTTACTGCTCTCAGTTTGTAAGAGTTGACACAGTCACCAGCAAAAGCCTTTCCTACAGATGCAGCTTTCTTGCTGGTCTACAACTCATTAAAAAGCTTCTAGAATGGACCCAGGTGCAGCAGATTTGACTTGAGACTCACCAGTAGCTGATAATTAAAGAAACCTTGCTGGATGGTTGTGATATTATGGCACTACCTGGGAAAATGCACCTGGGGAAGAAGCCTTCCCCAGGATTAAGGGCATTCCAAGATGTTTATGGCTGTTGTTGAAAATGTGCGTAGCTGTTTTTACGTTTGAGCTGAATATTCTTGAGGAGTTTAATAAAATTCATTTCAACTATTAGGCAAGTAAAAAACAAATCTCTAGGTGCTTAGAATTGTTCTTGCTGCTTTTCATTCAGGTTAAAAAAAAAAACATTTTTAACATTTTTTTTTCAAAAAAAAAACATATTAAAGAAACATCTTTTAAGATTGCTTTAATTGGATGTAAATTAGCACTCTGTGTATGAAGCAGAGTGCTTTGTTCCGGAGGAGAGACTCACTTAAGTACGCAGACAGTGGTTCTCTGTGGTTCCTCCCCAAAGGGCTTTACAGTCTTGTCAAGTCTCCAAAGTAGCTCTGCTTTTACCAGCCTCATGCTCTCCAGTAGTTTATTTGTAGAACAGTCTCCACTAAAATTCAGCTACAGAAGATCTGGTAACACCCTCTTGGAATAGGGATCCAGTTTAAGTCAGTATAACAACTACATACTGCTTACATCTTGGCAGCGTTTTAATGCTTACATCAAAACAGAAGATGTTTTGCTAGTGAAACTACAAGTTTTTGCAGGAAAATCTGTACTGCTTGCTGAATTCTGTTATTCGGTGTTGTTAAATCAGGGAACTTTTAAATGTGAATTGGAGACCCACTTCTCACCTCGTTAGATCAGTTTTTGCTTGGATTATGCAGGTCTCATGAGGCTTCCCTCATTTTGTCCACATTTATTATTACACCTTTGTGATCTCTGGCCAGAAAATAAAATAATCATAAGCATTCGTGAGCTTTTTATAGCTGGATTGTCTCCTGTTTAAAGGCAAGCTCCAAAGTTACTCTAAATATTCTGAATTTTGAATAATAATATGATAGCTTGATAATTAGGAAAAATTGAAGTGTTGACGTGCTGAAAAGTATGTTTAGTGCCCGGTTGTCCTTCAGAGCTTTGCAAGATCCTTCCCCTAACATCTTCACTGTGATGGGACCCTCTTCCCAAGAAGGCAGGTCGACTGCAAACAGCAAGGAACCAAGATCAATGGCTATGGACTAATAGGGAAAGACCTGTTGAATCCACTTATTCCAGTCTCCGCCAGTCTATGTTAAGCAAAATGGCATAAAATCCAGATCTCTGCACCATTTGGGGCTCTATTATCAAATCCGGTGTTCACTACTGTTTCACAGCCAAAGGGCTTGACCACAGCCGCATGTTCCTCATGCTAAGGACCTACCACGTCCCCCCAAAGCTTCAGGTGACCCCTAAAGAGCCACTGTTGTCACAGCAAGATTGTTGCCTGTACCTGAGTTCACCAAGTTGACAGGCCAACAGTTCAGCTTCTGGACAGCATTTTCCTGGGAGACGAGGGAGGCAAACCCGGCTCTGTTTTCCTCTGGGACTTCGGTGCCATCTCCAGCTCCGGGTTGCCTGTCGTTGGCGGGGTGACGTTTTGCCGGCAGGGCCCTGTGTTGCTGCAGGAACCGTCTCCGCGGATCCGCTCGCTCGGGCGAGGCTCTCGTGACGGGCTCATGCTTCGGCATAAATAATTCACAGCTTTGCGGGGCCGCTCTCCTGGCCCTCCCTACGAGCGGGCAGGCAGCTCAAGGGAACACAGCTGTGATGAGCTGCAGCCCACGCCTGGCAGAGGCATTTTTATTAAAAGACATTGCATTTTCAAAGCATTTTGTTTCAGAGTCTTATTTTTTTAAGAGGGTGACATGAGCAACCTTCTCATTGAACAGTTCTTCAGGAGACTCCGGGCAGGGGCGCTTTGCTGAACTGGACCTGCTCGTATCACATCACATCACATCACGGTCTCACACTGCAGCAAAGCCACAAAGGAGGCGGCTCTTTCTTCCAAGTGATAAAACGCCATCACAAAACACTGGGGCATCACCGCAGGAGATCTCCCGGCGTTTCAGGGTTTGCTGGCTGTCAGCACGCAGGCCGCGCAGCGGCCCTGGGCGCGCATCCTGCTACAGCCACCACGCTCAGCAGCTCTCACAGCTCTGCAAAACCGTGTTTGGCTTCGCTTTGCGCACTGTGCTGGAGTGGCGTGGGACACTGCTTGAATTAAGCTGTGTAACTATTAAAAAACCTCTTCCGAAGACAAATCCAGGGGTGCATCCCTCGCTGTGACCTTTTCCAGCGCGTGCAACTCTCAGCGCGTTATCTCCTCCCGGCCAAGCTGCTCCTCTGCCGTGGGAGCTCAGCTTGCTCTTCCACAGCAGCAGTGTCAGCCCCATTTACAGCTGGTTTTAGTGAGGGTGGGTTAGAAGCCTGTGAGAGGGAGACCTGCAGCAGTGTTAGGGTAACCCAAGCTCTCGGGCGCCTGCAGCAGTTCAGGCACCGCGAAGCTCCCGCGAGCCCCTCGCGTGCTGTGGGACCCCAGGGGCCTCCGTCGGTGCTGAGAAGCTCCTGCGAGCCCCTCGCGTGCTGTGGGACCCCAGGGGCCTCTGTCGGTGCTGAGAAGCTCCTGCGAGCCCCTCGCGTGCTGTGGGACCCCAGGGGCCTCCGTCGGTACCGAGAAGCTCCCGCGAGCCCCTCGCGTGCTGTGGGACCCCAGGGGCCTCCGTCGCTGCTGAGCATAGCGGGCCCGGCTCGTGCGAACCGCGCGGACCGGCCTTCCCGTTACGTCTCAGTTCCACGTGGCGAGGAGCAGGCTGGGTCTTACGTTTATCAAAACAAAAATCATTCAGCTCTTTACAGTCTTTTGTCCCCTTCGGTGCCCAGCTGCGTGTGAGAGGTGGTGGGAGCTGGTCGGTTTGTTGAGCTGCCGCCCGACTAGTCGGGGCTTCTTCGGTCCGCGGGCGGCCTGTGGGGCCTTGCGGGCGGCGGCGGTTTCGTGCTGTACCCGGCTTGCCGGGCGCGCGCAGCTCACCCGGGAGAGCCTCTCCCGCCTCCTGGGCTGCTCGGGGAGAAGCCGGTAGCTTGCCGACACTGTGCAGCAAAGCACACGCGGCCTGCGGCGCTCGAGGCCTCCGCTCGCGCTCTGCCCCGCGGACGGGGCGGCCCGCGAGTCCCCGCGGGACGAGGGCCGACCCCTGCAGCTCCTGCTGGCCGGGCAGCCGCCCCCGCTGCCACGGAGATCAGAGCCGGGGCGGAGAATGAGGATTTCGAATTAAATTAGACTAACCAGGAGTGTCTCAGGCTCTGTGATCACGGGTGGAACTGCAAATACCTGGAGTTGTAAGTAAAGCCGTAGCATGGGAGAAGAACAGTCGTCATCGATCCCATCTCTGTCCCGGAGAGCTGCGTGGTGTAAACTTGCGGTGTTGTTAACCTGCTACCGAGGGAAACGTGATGGCAATTTCTACCAGTTAATCCCTGTTAGCTGCGAGCTCCCTTCTTATTTTCCAAACGCTTGCAAACGAGTTGCTGTCCCCTGTGGTGAAGGAGGTGCAGAAGGCTGGCGTTTGACTTCGGCGTTCCGAAGAGCAGGCCCAGGCGGCCCGCGCCGCACCGGGGGCGCCGGAGCTGCGCGTCTCCTTCTGCCAAGCCACCGGCACCGCCGCGGGGGGTTCCCATAACCTACGGGCGGCACAACGCCGGGCTCACTGTAAGGCTCCGACCGGAAAGGAAACTCCTGGTCTTTGCTCTAGCACTTTGAAGTCCATTGGATAAAACAAAAGAGAACAAAGTCTGTGTGAACACAGAGCTCCGGACAGGAAAAGCTGCTCCCTTACTTGTTTTTGGAAGTGGATCCAAGCCAGGCCGCTGCAGGTGCAGCATTCTCTTCTGCCAACAAACCAGCGATAAATACAGCCCGAGTACAGTTATACAACAGTTTTGTTGTTGATGTCACAACAGAAATTTCAGGCGTTTTGCTTGTGAGAACATCGTGTGAGAGAAAAGCCCTGCTGAACTGGACAACTCTACTGCTTTTCCCCGCTCCGTGTATCTTCCTACCCATTCATAAAATGGTTCTTTTTGGTTTGATAAAATTTCTTTCAGATAAATTCCTGTCCATTACTAATATCTTTGTTACTCACGGCAGAAAAAAGGAAGAAAAAAAGTTAAAGAAATTGAAATATTTACAAAGATTTCCAAGGTTTTCTTGTTTTGTTTTCTTTTTGTTTGAGATTACGTATTTGGGGGAGTAAGATGTTAATTGAAAGCTAGTATTATTTTTTAATGAAATAAAGGAACACTGTCCCCTAGAAAATTTATGATTTGCCAACAAGAAGCAAAATAGTTTCCCCTGAAATCTGTAGATAAGATGGATATTCTTCTTTCATTTCTCTTTGGTTAGATTAGAAGGAAGATCCGTACAGCAAATTTGATATTGCTCCTCGGAGTATTTTTCTGGGAAGAAACTTTGTGATTCTTGGCTAGAAATCCCTTCTCGCTTTCCCGTATGCCTGGAAGCGTCGGTTTGGGGGTCCTGTTTACACTATGAGAACAACCACGGCTCCGCAGTGGTGCGAAGCAGCTTTGTGGGTGTCATGTTTTGCAAAAAAAAAAAGTTTCCAGCATCTCTCTGGAGAAGAGAAAATCTGTTCCAAGGACGGCATTTTAACCCTTGCTCAATGCAGCCGTGTGCCAGCACCGCCCTCGGGGCCTCGAGCAGGAGCCAGAGCATTCCCCGTCCTCCCGCTCCGCGGCTGGGCACTATCCACCGGGCCGGGAGCGATTCCCTCCCTGCTTTTCGGTGCACTTGGGAAAACTCGCTCTTGGGCCATACAACGCAATTTGCAAAGACCTGTATTTGATCATTAAATAAGTCTTGCTCGTGCGGTGGCTTAAGAGCTTCCAAGAAAGCTGTTTCTCCTTATCCCTCTCTGGACAGCGTGGCTATATGAAGGGATATGAAGGGATGTGAAGATCAGAGCGGGCCAGATGCCGTAATCGCTCCTCTAACCCCAGGGACCACGCAGAGGGTGGAGGGACTGCGACCTTACCACATTTTCGGCGCCTTATCTCCCCTTCTCCAGGATAGGCCCTTGTCCTGTTCTTCAAACAGGATTTTCCTGTTGCCCTGTGTGGGCTGGGAGGTTTAACTGCTGCCTGACTATTCCTGCTGCTATGGTGGTAATTGATTCCCAGGAATCTTGGCTGGTATTAGGGAGGCCTGAACCTGCCAGGTGGGATAGCACCAGTGCTCTGCGAAACCAGCACTCGCTGGGGAGGATGTTCGTCACCAGGAAACTGATAAACAAGCAACAGTTTTTGACTTAAGCCTATTTTGTGTCTTGTAAGAGGATTAGAAGAATTAAGGAGGAACCAAGTGGCCAGTGTAGTCCTTACAATGTTAAGCTTATGACACATCGCTCCAGGTGACACAGGGCCCGTGTGAGCACAAGGACACGATCACGCACCTTTGTCACTGCTCCTGAGGACTTAAAACACAGGCAGTTCCATGTCCATGTGAGGAAGAACTTCTTTGCTGTGAGGGTGCCAGAGCCCTGGAAGAGGCTGCCCAGAGAGGCTGTGGAGTCTCCTTGTCTGGAGATCTTCCAAAGGCGCCTGGCTGCCACCCTGTGCCCCGTGCTCTGGGTGTCCCTGCTGGAGCAGGGGGTTGGACTAGATGGTCTCTAGGGGTCCCTTCCAACCTCAGCCATTCTGTGATTATGTGATTATTTTAGCATCCTGAAAACTGGTATAGCATATAAAGGGACTGGCTTGCATTAAACAGCAATAAATAGTAAAAATGGGAGTTTCAAACCATCTTTCCATATCTATCTTAATAGTGCAGAATGACCACACCATAGTATCTGATTTCCAAACACGTTACCCTTAAATCATTTTATTGCATCAATATCTAGACATTTCTCGCATATTCAACTGTATCCTTCCTTCTCTGGTCTTACAGTATCAAAATGCATTTGTTTTTTATGGCTTGTCAGTGTGAATGACATCTTTTTTATAGTGTTCTTTCCGTCTCTGTCTCATTATGTCAGTATTTCCCGTCAACTAAAGAAATAACTATTTCTCTACTAACATCTGAAATTTTCCCTTCCATAGCTGTCATTTATTAGTGCAATTCTATCATTTAGGTCTTCAGAGCGAAACAAGTTAATAGAAAGATACTAATCAGAATAAACTTGTATTGTAACTTCATTTTTTTTTTTTGTATAAAGAGGCAAGTCAGTACTAGATGCAATATAATGGAATAAATATCAATGGGAATAAAATGACATGGACTGTATTATTCATAATTTAGTTTCAAAGTTTTTTTTTGGCTTTTGATCTCAAAATCTGCATCTTAAAATACTTATTTAAAGTTAAAATCAAGAACTCCTCTTTCTTTTCTTTAAATAACATATATAAGCACTATCTCCTTTATTAAAAAGGCATTTAATAAGCAAATATACATGGCAAAATGTGGCTGACTGAGAAATATCTTCAAACAACCTTCTAAAATGTCTTACATAGCAGAGCTTAATCTGATAATCATTCCATCTCCTGCAGCTGCAGCCATAATTTGCCAGTAATTTTTCAATCTCATTGTATTACTAACCTTTAGCAGGACAGGTTGAATTTTTTTCATTTTCTTGACTCGTATTAACGGTTTGTATTAATGTTCCTCCATTTCTGCAAGGCTGTGGCATCTCCTGTCCACATGCCCTAGAGATGTCCGTGCTATCAGCTAATCTCCAGGGTGAGACAGTGCTTAAGTCCAGACCTTTTCACTTTGTTCATTCACAAGTAGATGCTTGGACTTTGCAGCGGCAGAGGGCAGAGGAGGGGAAGAGAATGTGACCCTTCGAATCCTTTCAGAACCAAGACTGGAAAACCATATGAAGATGGCCAGGTTGTCCTGGCCTTTGGGCATTATTTTCAGAATTACTTTCTCCCACTTCTCATCTGCCCTTGGGCAGTTCATATCATACCATCCTCAAGGTACTGGGGATACCTAGCTCTAACTAGATCAGCAGGTAGGCATCAAAATAGAGCCAACTGCACGGAACACTTTCTGGCTCCAAGCTGTAGTTTCCAACACTTAGTCCTGGACCCTCAGAGAACCCAAGAGCAGCCAGAGGTTCAGATGCATTTCTTCCTTTTCAGCTTTACCAGCTGACTATGTTGGGGGTCCCAACACCCAATGTATTCTCTGCCATGAATACAAACCTAATTCCTTTCCTAGCTCCAAAATGATGCATTTCATGCATGGAGATCAGCCCTTGTGAATTCTGCTTTCAAAACTAGAGACACACTTTTGAGGAACTGTAATTCCAAATATTTCATTGCTCAACACCCTTTGGCAAATTACCATCTCCAGGCCCTGGCCTCTGTCCCTGTAAAACAAGAGCGAATGACATTTCCCTGCCTTGAAGGAGATTTGTGAGGATAACTTCAGTACAGATTGTGCAGCGTTCAGATACTAAGTGCCAATTACATTGGGCATTGGGGTGTAATAAGAAAGCTGAGGACAGAAAAGGCCAAAGCAATAAAGCTAAATGAATTATTTACAGTCAACTCCAGGATGATTTTAGGGATGAACCCACAGCGAAGCCTTTAAGACCTGTCTAATCAATGGAGCTGTCTATGTTTGATCTGTCAGTAAAAAAAAGTTAAAGGCATAACACAGCAACAAAATTAATAGTAATAAATTATCAGAAACAGATAGATGACTACAGACTCAAAAGTAAAGGCCATGGAAAATAGGAAGACAAATAAATAAATTTATTCAACTTCTTTGGAAGAACAGTAAACTCATGGGTTACGAATATGCGGCTGACATAGTGCACTTGGATTTCTAAAGAGCTTATGACAGAGTTCCTTACCAAAACTCACAAAGGATGTAAGATATCATAGTCTAGTATGGAAGGATTAATACGTGTTTAAAAGGTAGAAAACAAGTGTTAACAAACAATGTTCCATTTTCACAATGGGATGTTTCTTTAAGTGATCTAGAAAAGGTGGTGAAAAATGTGGTGACGTTATTTATTGACGACACTTGAAGTATCAGTGGTAGCAGAACCAACAGCTGACTGAGGAGAGCTGCAAATGGGTTTCACAATATCAAGTAACTGGATGATAAAGTACCTGATGAAATTCAATGTCAATAAATCCAAAGTAGGATGTGGGAACCATCTGTCCTTGGTATATGTGTACACTGATTCACATTAGCTAAGCAGTCACTCTCCAGAGAAGAAATCTGCATACATAGTTCTAGGAAAACATGAATTGAATGTATGGCAGTAGTGCAAAAGGAAATATGCTCCTCAAAATATTAGAAATGAGTAAACAAACAAACAAAAATCATTGTTATTATGTCATGTTACATAGACACTCATATGTTTGTGCTGTGGGCAATCTGCTCCTCTCATCCCAGCAAAGAACTTGGGAAAGGCAGAGAAAAAGCACAGAGAACAATTCAGACAACCTTTTTACAGGGACAGTTTATTTAGACTAGGCCTGGTTGGCTTTAAAAAAGGTGACCAAGAATAGAATATGACTGTAGTTAGTAAAATTATGAATTTCAGAGAAGGGAAGAACAGAGAACAATTATTCACTGTTCTCACAATATGAGAGACAGAGGAATTTAATCTGTTGCAGATTATATGATGGATGACAGTGGATGGTTGTGAAGACCAGAGGCTTAACTGAGCCTAAAAATGCTCCTTCAAAAATGAAAGAATCCATCAAAGGCTACTAAGAACCAAGAAGAGGTTTGTTCTGTCTGTAGATGAAAGTATCACTCTGTTATTATCACAGTTTTGTAGCGTCTCTCAAAGCATCTACCACCAGATGCTGATAGAGACACCATAACAGGTGGGAAGGCCCTTCAGTCCGATCACGTGTGGTCATCCAGTCTGCCTTGACATGTTTGCACTTCAGTTTTGATCTGTAATCATCTGGCTTGTGCCCAACCTGCCTGAAGGCCAATTTTTTCTTTTTGTCCTGCCATAGATGTGGGAACCAGCTAAGGACATGAAGCAGAAACTCTGCTTGGACATATGAGATGATGGCTCCAACAGGGAGCACGCTGGAGGGAGACCCCCAGAGCTGGTATCGACTCAGGATCTGTAGTTTTCTTCAGGCCATGCATGTTGTTCTCTGTATCTCTGTTTTTTCACCTACTCCTTCCTTCATAGAAAGCATTGAGGATTAGCTACGCAAAACACTACTTAGAACGGGATGTTATTATTTTTATATTAGTATCAAGAGACCTTCACTTCTGAATTCACTCTTTCTGATGTTTACTTATCAGCATTTCACTCTTGTTTAAAATTCTTGGCATACTTTGTAAGGGTTTTAAATCACAATAATTTAAATCAATTTATAGAGTACTGTTTTCAGGAATCTTTCATTTTACAATATTGAGTAGCACTGCATGATTACATTCACTGCAAGGACTGAAAACACAACAGAGATGTAAGGAAACAGAAAAATCTTCCTGTAACACGTTTTATTGAAAAAGTCATGGTTTTAATGAAAAATTTTAAACTTTTAATAAACTTCCAATGTTCCATTATTTACAGCACACAGTAATTAAAAGGCTAAATTTATATGCTTAGGATTGCAAGCCAGTGAATACATGTGCATCTTTCTAATATAGCATAGTAATATTAGGTTTTTAACTGAACAGTTGAATAAATTTAACATCCTCATTTAGCTCCATATTTCTTCCTGCAATGAATCCAAGTATTCCTCACATTAATGAGAATATCCCACTACAAATCTAGATCCTTTTGCCTTTGGGGAGAGATATGAGTAGAAGGGTAATTTCCTGGAAACTGTTTCTAGCATCTCATTAGCCAAAATAATCATTAGCATTAGCAGGAAAAATAAATGATTAAATTAAATGTTAAATAGATACTGAAGCAGCAGCATCTGAAGGAATATTTTAAGGAATGTTTTTATATGTTTACACCTCCTAATAACCTAAATAAGACAAATATCATCATAATGTTCATGGGAAGAAATGCCTTAGAGAAAGAAGATGCCACATCTTCCCTGAAGATATTTTTGTTCTTGTTTTGCTAAATGACTGATAGGGTGAAATATAAAATGATTAACTTCTAACTGATAGAAAACAGTAACAAGGGTCTGTAATGATGGTATCCAGGAGTGGCAATGCCCTACTTATCCGTATTTTGAAGTAACAGCTGCAAGGTCTATTGCAATGTCTGCAAAATTTTGAAGAGAAGGGAGACCAGAAAAAAAAAAACAAAACCCAGTGTCTTCATTGCCAATTCCATGAAACCGGCCCTCATAAGACAAAGAGTGAACAGGAGGTGTTGGACATAGGAGAAATAATTGTGTTGAAAAAATTCCTTAAAACTCTTTACATCCACATAGAAATGCCCTGACATTTCTGCATCAACTTAATATAGATGTACACTGGTGCACTGGTCCACACTGGTTTGAGATCTGCTTTGAGCTCATGTCACACCTGATGGCTCTGAGAAGTAATTATTTTATGTATGTAGTATTTTTCCTGTTCAAAGTGCCAGATGTAATGCGAACAGTGTGTTGTAACCTAGCAGACTATGTTTTATAGCACAATACCAGAATAGGATTGCATGCCCTGAGCAAGTGGCAGGATGGAGTATGGAGTTCTCCGAGAATGAGAGCCTGCTGGGACAGTTTTTCAAGAATGTCACACAACAGCAACCAAAGACTGTGATATTGTCTTATCCATATGGTCCAGAGAAATCTATAAACTGAACAATCCAAAAAATAACATTTCCATGTTTGGTGTTGAAAAGAACTAGCTAATTTGCTCCAAGAGAGAGCTTGGGGGTAAATTAACAGTACAGTGTGAACAGTTAAGTTTCTGGGTGTGAACTGGGCTGCTAAATTATCTGACTATGCAATTATACTGAAAGGTTTATGCCACAGTACGTAACATATTTTTAGAAATCACATTTTTTTGGTGAGATACAGACATACTCAACATACTACATTGCAGCAGCTGAAATTCTTATTTTGGAGTGAATTCACTAAAAACAAATGTGGCTCACATTTGTTAGATAAATTAAGGGTGATTTTTTTCTTTGCTAATCATTGATATTGTCTTTAAAATGTCCTGCTAGTTTACGAACTTCTTTGGGAGAAAATGGTAGCTCTGAGAGCTATACAACAGCATGAAATTCCAGGCTGGCATGTGATTTATTTCAGATATAGCTATGACTGTGATTGCAATTGCCTTGGACTTTCTTGATGATCACTATTCAGAAAGCTCCAGATTATCCCGAAAATCAGAGCCATTTCTAAAGTTACCTCTTTAATAGTTGCTGAAAGTACGTTAGGGTAAAAGGGTGGAGAATATGAGTCCTATGATGAAAGTTTCTGGGGACAGATAGATTAGTTAAAGTTGCGAATAAGAATCAGACTGACTCCTTTCAGTGACTAAAGTGGACTTGGCTGGATTTTAAGCAGCAAAGTCTTGGTATAAAAATCAGAGCGCCTGCTCCCTTCAGTAACATTGTGTTTTAGACTGCATGTCTAAAGAACGTGGCTGTCTCCCACATTTAAACATTCTGGGATTTCACATTAAGTCGGAGAGGTATCTGAACTGCATATAATCTATAAACAGTTCAATCTTAACAGCTTAGAATACGCCTAAAAAAGACATACAAAATTGAATGCAGGAAAAAAAAAATCGGAAGAGGAAAGATAATTCTCATGCAAAAATACAGCTACGCTATTTACTTTTTCCTAGTAGCCTCATGGTTAGAAATTTAATTAAGCAGAGGAGATTCAAATTTTTCCCACACCATTGGCTAAGGAAGTGGCAGATAGAAACCCAGCTCTTCCATCTCTTCTCCACAGAGTGCCCTAGGCACCATTTTGCGATTTGTGACAGGGAATTTTTTCATCCTTTCCCTTGAAAGGGCAAAGTGACCGAGTGGTCAGGCAGGCTAAAGCTTGGGAGCAAGAAGCTGGTGGGAACATCCCAACTGGATGTTCAGGAATTTGGGTAGGAAGGAGCAGTTCTGGGTCTCATCAGCGAGACCAGGGTAGCTTTGGTTGAATCAGTAATAATGCAGGGATAAGGTATATGCTCCTTCCAGGATATTTTGCAAAATGTGAGCAATGCCATCCTCATCTCTCTCTCTTCTTCCTATTGATGCTATTTTATAGAAATTGCTGTTCTCCTCACACATACAACTTTGCTCTCAAATTCCCAGAAGAGGTGGTGCTTAATGTGGACACTGAAGCTGGGTTTTTAACAAGAATCAGAATTTAGACATACGCTTGCATTTACCTTTTTCCTCTGGGCTAAATCTTGGACAGACTGATGGAATTCCAGAGGCTTTTTTCTGTGTTTTGTAACTGAGCTATGTTAAGATGCATTTGGCCAGACTCCCTGCTTAGCACAGCACAGCTGAACTCCCTACTCAACACATCTCACCATTTACTGCATAGAGAACTTAGGGAACTAACCTAGGCATCTTAGATCACCCTCTGTGGACCAGGAACCCATTTATTAGTTGCTGCATTGCCAAAGCTATATTGCTTTGTATATAAAATTGTATGTATTGCCTTCATACGCACAGGTGGTATTTGAGACAGCTACACTCATTGCTGATGCATCCACACTGAACTTGCTTACTCTTACAAGCTGTCTTGGGAAATGTTCTTAAGAAAGGCAATTCCAAGCTTCTCCCCTCATCAATAAATACTAATGCTCTTATAACAGGCTGCTCAATTTAAATAATCCTCCACTTTGACCTAGAAGTCCATTCTTCTTGACTGACTGTGAAAACTAGTCAAGATGGATAGTGGTGACTCAAGGTCTGACCCACTTTTTACTGTCTTGAGTGAGAACAAGACAGTAAGAACACAAAAGCAATGTTGTTCAGCGGCAACATCAATTCCTTAAACACTGTGCAGTGAGATCAATGAAAATAAATCAACGTATTAGTTTAAAAATAGTGGCATCTCCTATCATAGGCTTTTCCTTAGGAGATAAGAGAAGGAGGTGGGGAGCAATATTAGCTGCTTACACAATAAACCAAATACTGGGAAGTCATATAGAAAATATGTTACCTTCCTTCACAGGCTGTCATCTAATGGGATTATCTCAAAGCTTACTTACTTTGCTTCCTGTCATTAAGAAGGCCAGCTCATCCTTCGCTTTTACTAAACAAAACTGAGAGGTTTACCAAATAAAATGAGATTATCTTCTCCTTGCATATCATAAGGAAAAGGATGAGAATAGGATTTAAAATAAGGCAGGACAGAAGCGATAGCAATGAAAAGATTTACGTTATTCCAAATGGTCTGTGAGAGCTTGAAAAATTAGAACATTAAACTATGGGAACACTATCTTGACTTACTTCTATTTCCAGTTAACATGAGTATGAAATGAATTTTGTGACCTTCCCTCTATTTTTACATAGTGATACCATTCTCATGAAAAGGTGGAAAAAATACAGGTGGAACAACTGCTTAGAAAGTCAGGGAGAGAATATGCTGGATTTAATGACAACATTTTGGCTACCCTGAATGGGACGTAGCATGTTATAGTTTATCTTGGCAACTCAGGGAGCTCCAGGGCTCTGGTGTAATCAGAGTCATCCTCAAGGTGTTGTCATCATCTATACCTGAGCTACGGTACTTTGTGACAATAGTTGTGGTGGAATAACACTGCATTTATTTTTGTATTGTGCATAGAAATATGTTTTCAAACAATGAACATTCATCTGTTTCCCTTGACCCACTTAATTAACTACAAGGGGTGATTTGTGTGAGAAAAAGACATAATGGAAGTAGAAGGCATTCACTAAGGACAAATCACGGCTTATCTGATATCTCATGAAATTTGAGAAAATGGTCACATAATAGAATGGATAAGAATTCGTACTCGTTATTTCAAAGTAAATTGTGATGCTGTTCAGTTGGGCAGAATTCTTAGAGGACTAAAATGGCTCATTGAGAAAGGTATATTTTTTAATGGCTATTTCATTTGCATATTGATGCAAGAATAGCAAGACAGGATATGTACATCAAGGGATGGAGTATAATTTCTAAATACTACACTGGGGAACAAGCACTGAACAGCAGAGTCTCACTAATTTGCTTCTCGTTTAAACCCCCAAAGAAATAGCTTTCTGTAACCATCATCACAGCGAACATGCTCTAGGTTTGTGTGTCTCAGCCTGATACCTAGATAGCTAAAATCTCATCAACTTCACTTTAAATTCCAGACAGGGACAAAAACAAGGCAGTAAAAATGTAATGACTATAGTTGTGCTATTGAAGTAATGAAGAGCTGAAAAGCCTGAGTGTTGAGTTCTGAGATAACAGACTAATAATCAAGATGACTGTAGTTCATCAAAAGGCCTAATGGAAATCTGCACAAAGTATCCAAGGTACACTATGGAGAAGGATGTGGAAACCAAGAAACATCCAAATTTATTTATTTAAAGTATTTAAAGAGATAGAGCAATAACAGGATAGAGCAGAGCTATTCATTTCAGCTATGATATATACATTTCATGAATGCTAACCAATTAGGGTATGGTAAAGAGCTGATGGAAATTAACTGGAAGATAAGCATGATTTAATATACAATAGATTAATATATAGAACAGATAGATTAGGAGCAACAGAAAGGGGTAGCTTTTTATTTTTTGATTTGGGCTACCAGACAGTTAGGTGCTGTTCTGTGATGTTTGAACACTGACAGCCCATGATAAACGCAAAAGGCAGATTATGGGGGAGGAAGCAGGAGCAGGCTACAAGGAAGGAATTTAGGAACAGTGCCAACAGCCCAGTCTCCAGTCAAGCTATGTGACTGAGGCAGAATAAATCTGATCCTAGAAGATGGAAAAGCAGATCCCAGAGCAGTTCCCTATGGGTAGTGGGTGAACCTACCTGGCAGGACAGCAGGTTCCTTTAGTATATAGGGAATACCCTCAAGAAGGTGTTATACACATTCCTCACTGTGGGAAGTCATATCATTGCATGATATGGCGTGCTTGATATTTACCCTTGTGTAATGGAATAGGAGCTATCTCTGCTCCAGAAGGAGAAAAGTATTCCAGTCAGGTTACTTTGAGAGAATAGAAACAGGAAATGGTCCCTTCTAACGTTACTTTCTTTTGCTCATTATGAGAAGAAGGCTGAACGAGAGCATCATAATTACGCAATGATTGTAACATTCAGCTGTAAAAGCACAGAAATTAAACTATAAAAGCTATTTCTCCATTAAAGCAGTAGGTGCAATTTCATATTAAAGAACAGTCCACTTTTATAGAATAAGGTTGCACAGCAATCCCAAACTAAACTAGAGCTAGAATAAACAAATACTTTTTCCTTTTTTTTTTTTTTTTTTTTTCTCAGCACAATTACCAGTTAATAAGCTGTCCACGAAATATATGTCAGATAAAATCCTGGCAGAGGTAAATTCAGTGTATCTTGTAGATGGCTTTTTCTTATCAGTGAAACATGCTAGGAAATCTGGAAATAAGGTCTGAAAACATTCAATTACCTCAAACAATTTTCATTTATTCTTGTAATTGGAGATGACAGGTTTATTCTCTGCACAAACTGCGAAAAAGTTATTTAGAGAAACAAAGTATATTTTTTCAGGCTCAGACTGTCACATTTATTTCAGAAATACTTATATGACTGTTCTTCACTAGTTCTGAATAGACTAAGTTACTTCTGTTTGTACTTCATTCTCAGAAAAGTAGTCGGCACAACAGATTTTTTTTGAATGATCTTTTCCTCATAAGGTCTTCCTATCACATACACAGTGAGGTCAGAGGTGAAAGAAGCATCAAACATACCCAGTATTTGGATTTATGAGGTTTTACTGCTTCTAGCATAAATACTCAGAGACAATCCTACTGAAGTATTTGACCCAAATATCATCAACTCTAACAATACTCAGAGAGAGCAAAAGCGTTATTTTGCTCCTGTGTCGCATCATGCCTTGGCCTCTCTCATGGATGCAGCCTTTCTCATAAAAAGAAAGACACAATAACAAAGAAAATTCCCTATTTTCTTCTTGAAAAAAAAAAGTCCTTGATTTAGAAGGCTATATCTTTAGAGTAATGGCGCAGAGAGATCAGATGCTAATAATCTTGGACTGCTATCAACTTATTTCCAGAATTACATCCCTGCAGAGGAATAACAGAAGCTAAAACTCTGAAGACTCCTCTATTTTTTTTTTTTTTTTTTTCTGCCTCTCATAACAAAACTGGTTTAAAGGCCAGATATGTGATATGCTTTCCAAAATCCAACCTCTTTTCACATATCTAATTCAGAAGTTTCAGGTATATTTTGACCTCAAAAAGACAGAAAGACTCTCCAACCATTTATTTAAAACCCATTTTATCTGTAATAACTGCAAGCACGCATGCTACAATGAAAAAGCAACTGATCATAGTGCTTCAGCACCACTCCATATATAATGGAATATATAACTCTAACAATATACCTGTGTGTTTTTAGGTCCCAAATCAATACAGCATCTAAGCTCCTCAGTTCTAGAATAATACCAATCATCTTCTTCCAAATACAAAATCTTTGTGTTCTTTAAATATAAAGGGCACTACTAACCAGAAACTTCACCAGTAAAACATTAAGATGTCTTATTAACATTAAGGCTTCTGCTTGAGTCACGATGGCTCTATACGACCCCTGGGCAACAGTTAGAACTTGATTCACACATTGTTAATCTTAGTTTTAATAACTACAAGAAGGTTTTATCGCTGTTTGTCCTTTCATGTTGGCAGGGCAACTCGTCAGGATGTCTAAGACATATTATGATTCGGAATAATTTAATTAGTGCATATATTTATCTGTCTGTTCTTCCCCAAAATAACATAATTCTATTTCAAATTAATTCACTGCTGCTCTGGAATACCTATATATATACACGATGACAGCTGACAGAAAAATAGATGTGAGTCTCCACTATAATGCACTGGTGTATGGACTGAATTTTCACAGGTGGAACACTAAAAGCTCTACTGCAATAAGTTAGTATTTCTATAAAATTCCCTAAAAAAGCAAGACCAAAACCTTAGCACAATTGAAGAGCTCTCTCTTAAAATCTCAAAACTCATCGTATCAAAGTATGGATTATCCTTTTGTTTTATTCTAAAACAAAACAAGAGTTGCTGCACTGAAATAAGGAAAATTATAGCGGTGGGAAAGTTTAGGTAAAGGAAGCTTTCAACCCCTCTGCATACTGTTAAGACTGAAAAGGAAGACATTCTCCTGCCTGTCCAGTGCCTGACGGCTTTGGGATGCTATCAGAGGGAAACAGGACTGAAGTAGTTTAAGAAGCACCTATTACATAACTCGTTCAGACTCAGCTAAGAGGAAAACAACCTCATTTTTTACAGACTCTAAATTCAGAAATGGTCTTTGCATTCAGCTGGGTAATTTTCAAGTCAATTCAATCAATTTCCCTATTATTTCTTAGCTCGAGACAGAAAAAAACTACCAACTGCTATTACTTTGATGTGTTTTTCTCCAGATTCCTTGTAGCCAACAATGCTAAAGTTCTCCCTGAATGCTATGCTAACTGTTGAATTTTATCCAGTCTTTTCAAGAGTTGGAGTGCCCTTAAAGAAAAAATATGGGACAGAATTGCTAACTGGATGATGGTCTACTACTTGTGCAGCAGACAAATTGATTACTGAAGACAGAGAAATGAAAAAAAAAACCCCAAAACCAAAAAACAGCCTGTATTCTTAACTATGTTCTGCTTAAATGTTTTCTGAATCTTAGAAACACACAAAAATAATGATGAACATAAATGAGGAAACAGCTTAAAAATACAAAATTCTGAACACATTAAGAAAATAAAAGATGATCCATTAACATGGTAAGTTTAAGAAAAGACTGTACTTCTTGGTCTACAGAGCCAGGACTCGTAAGAATCAGATTTGAAGAAGTTCATATACTGAACTTACGGAGTTCCTCGCAACAGTCACAGCACCACTGGGAATCTAATTCTGACTCTGCTAAGGCGGGTATAGATCATTCTTGCCTCAGGAACTCCGGAACAGACACTAGAGGTCTAAACAGTAATGGCATATGTTCCAATGTAGTTATTTCATTAAGCAATACATTTGATAATAAATTAGTAATATCCGATTCCCTGTCTGGAAAAGACACTAGGGAAGAATAACTGCAGAGAGTGAATGGATGTCCCAGAGCATCTCACAGTATATTGCATGTGCATCTCCTTCTTGCAGCAGAGCCTGCTTGCCAGCAATAGCTCTCCATGGATGTGGTAACACTCCAAGCACCATAATGAAAAGACAAAATTGTTCTCAGTGTTACTACTGAAACAGAGATACTAAGAACTATCTTAGAAACATTGCTTCTGCCATGTCCGCAGCAGTTCCACTGAGAAGGTTTTTGGTTCTCTTTACCCTCTCATTTAAGCTGTTCTAAGACGACTTCACATGGATACCTATTTCTTTGCACAAAAAGACTCGAAGAAACCATGGAAGCTTTTCTGATCTCTGATACAAAAGGGGTTAATAATTCTCAGTTTCATGAATCTTGACAGAGCGATGAAAAGACAACTCACTGGTTGCAGAAGAGAGCAATTGAAAGGACTAGACTGTGACTCTATGGTTTGAACTGTCTGCAGTGAAGTGGCAAAATACTGCTTGATGACCATTAGCCTCAGCTTCTACTTCATGATTGATAACATACAATTCTTATCTGTAAAACTGTCTTACAGACTGTGCAGAAAGGAGTAATTACAACAGCAGTCATTGCAACTTCTACCTGAATTCGAAAATATCTCAAGGACATCAAAAAGAGAAAGCAGGTCTGCAGAGATAACGCCTGTTAAAAGGGGAAATTACAGACATTTTTGGATCCCAGAAAGAAAAGAATATTGATGCTACTTGGAAATGGAAAGGACATATGTATTATTACCCACATACTAAGGTAAAAAATATTCCAAACTGGCATAACTAAAATCTAGGTGGTTGGAAATATGAGGTTACAAGAAAGTTCATGCATTCCCTCAAATAATTTTTCACAAAGCTTTCAGGGGCTATCCACTATGCAATGTCCCTTTACGAGAGCAGAGTTAAGAACATGCTGTTGCCTTCTTTGTAGGCAGTGGTTTGTATAGCAGTAAATACTACTTGCTACTAGCAGTTGCGTTGATAATTACAGCAGCAGAATAAATCAGGTTAAAGAATGGGGAAGTCTGCAAGGTCAGCCAAAAAGAGTAAGAAAAAGAATTTCAGGAAAGTGGGTGATTTTTTTCTTTACATTAACTTCTATTTAGTGAGAAACATCTGGAAAATTTTACCAAAAACTCTGTTAATCTTCTTTTATTTGATACATCTGTAGATAATGCAAATGAATAAAGTATTTGTAAGAGAAGTGTGACCTGCAGAGCCTCCAAAAGAGATTAAGTTGAAGGCATGGAAGACGTTTAGACAAATGCATCTCCAAGCACTCTCTCTGAAAAGTTTTTCTATGTGCTCCCATTCAGCTTTCATGATGTGATGCCAGTTCAGAGAAAAGCAAATCCCATCTACCCAGGATGGTGTGAGAGAGGCAAGTGCAAACAGTGCAAGCCCTGCCTTTACAGCCTACTGTAGGGCAGATGCACCAGCCCTGCATGGGATTCCCACCCTGCCCGGGACACACATGGCTTCTGTCATGGACCAGCACACCACCACCATCACCCGCACAGTATATTGCAAATGCAAAAAAAACAGCACAACAGCTATTCAATACAATGTCAACAAGGTCCCTGATGTTGTGCTGCAAGATTTTGTTCTCTGAGTCAACAGGGAATCAGTCAAGGGGGATGGAGTTGCTGAGGAGCTCCATACGCCCCTCCATCCCTGGTGGCAACTCAGTGCATCCTTCACAGAGTCACGGTAGACTTAGCACAGCCATTTCTGTTTCTGATGATAAATAAAAATACGAGAAAGAGCACACTGACACCCAACCATCCTCATCCCGTAACACAACTCTTTGCATAGACGGACCTTCTTGCTGTGAAAGATCCTCCTTATTTACTATCATTTGAAGGCAATTCAAATAGAAATTCCTGCTACTCTTTAGGGTTATTTCCTGTTTCAACACTGATCTCAGCTTTGTGACCAATGCAGCTAATATGGACAACCTGTTCTGCAGTGTCTTTATAGCCTTTTTATTTAAGGTGCTCAGGGGGCAGGCAGTTTAATAGAGACCAAGGAATCTTACTTCTTTCTCTCACTTGGGCCACTGTACTAAGAGGGTAACTAGCTTACACTCTGCCTATGCACAGATTTAGAGCCCCAACTTTCGACCGCATTCCTGTGAGCTCTTATTGCAATGGGTTTTCTTGTCTACATGCAGGATCTAACCTACCGTCTTGTACTTTTCCAGTCCTTTGCTGAGAAGTGTGCGAACCGCTGATGTCCTATTATAGCTGTTGACATGGAAACATCATAAGAAAGTGTTCGCTAGATTAGAGTGCTTTTTCAAACCGAACAGACAAGGCTTAGATACATGCTTTGCTGACTCACTTTCAGCCATTTTAAGCTGCAGACAGTTTATCTTCATTGCCACTTTTCCCCCCGCCCTGTTCTGACTGATCATGGTCTGAATCTCTGTCTAGAAATGAGACCATCTGAAACTGTGACTGCTTTGCTTATTGAAATCTCAAATAAATCACTTTCCCACACATGGCCAAGTTCTTCATCAACTTCTTCTGGCTTGGAAATTATTCCAGTTGACGCTTCCCTGTCAGATGAAGCACTGAACCAGAACGTCCCACTAGGGAACTTGGCAGCAGACTATATGTGCAATGAAAAGCTATTAAGGCATCTTCTAAGAAAAGAAATAAAAGTGAACTGCTTCTCTAGGGCAGGCATCATACGTCAAGCACATTACCTGTTCTGGGGCACTATTTAAATAATTTATAAAAAAGAACAATAAAGAAAATGGGCAGCAGTATGTACTACGTACTCCTACTAAAGCTGCTAATAGAAAAGTTGTTTCAGTAGGCATTAATAATTTAGGACTGAACACACTGTTTTAGGTCTCAGCCCGTTATTTCACATCTAACAAGTCTTAATGATGATGGTAAAGATAAGATAAATTAGACAAGAATAGCTGTGATAAGGAACATCTTTATATTGTGAACTTGTTATCTGAGATTACCCTAGGCCATGGTTTATCCTCCCGGGGCTTGGTCCTTCAGGGCACTAAATATAATGTGCATTAGCTCTTAATCTGGAGCGCAAAGTATTCAATGACTTGCAAAACCACAGCCAGAAAAAATAAATCTGCTTTTTTGGCCCCTGTTCAGCACAAATGGATAATCATCCCTCGACAAGAAGCTTGTTGGGTTACTGGTTCGCTCCTCCGCAGCGAGCAGTGCACAAAACCTGTGTGCTCCGGGATGTCCTCGGGGAGCAGGATCTGGGCTGTAATGCAGCCCACTGGCTGCCCAGCATCTCCCCGGCTCGGGGGAAGATCTCCCAACCACAGCTTGGACCTTCAAGGACCAGCCGGCTTCAGCACGCTGGAAATAAAAAAGTACCTGAGATACAAGGACTGGATTTTGAGGAGGAATCAACTGCACTTCATACAGGCTCTGTAAGACTGGCAGATGTGCTAAACACAAAGATACGGGGGAGACAGCGGCTGTCAGAACCAAAGATGAGACTGTTTTGAGTGATTTGTTTACATATTCAGTTTTCACTCTCCATTAACTGCTGCTTCTTTGCCTGTGAAATGCTATTAAGAACTTGGCAAACGAAAATCATTTCTTTCTTATCAATACTGAAAAAATCAGAATAAATGAAATACAAAGAATATTATATATATTCTTTATATTAATATATAGGGACTACAGGGGATATATATATAATATATATATTTATGTGTATAAAAGTAAGTTTTAGGAGAACTAGAGTCGTTCGTGAGGTGGCTAATTGTTTCAGCAGGCTATTTAGGAAGTACATCACATTTCATAGTCCATGGGTATAGATGAGACATACCACTGTATTTACAGCATCACATTTCAGCCCTTTTTTTTTTAGCACCAAAATGCCATCAAGGGATAAGCCTGAAGGCTGATGAATTGTGAATGATTCCAGTATTAATAATTCTCACATCTATCTTTGAGATGAGAATGGCAATATAGTGTGTCTTAGTTAAGAGTCTCCAGTTAAGGATCTATGAAATCTTCATGGACATAATTCAAAGAAGTGCTAAATGCCGCAGCTCCTGCTGACATCAGTGAGAGGTTATGTGTATTCAGCATCTCAAAAAGAAAGAAAGAAGGAAGGAAGGAAAGAAGGAAAGGAAGGAAGAAAGGAAGAAAGGAAGAAAGGAAGAAAGAAAAACCCCTGTCTATATTCCTACTTCTTTATTTTTTTAGTAGATTTTTTTTTTTTTTTAATTTTTCATTTAGTCTGCAATTGGTTGCAGGGCCAATAAAGAATGCAGGGCCATATCAGAAAGGCCAATGAAATTGTCTTCCAAGCATATAAACAATCTGAGTTTCACAAACAGATTCACTTTTCACAATACACTTGCATTGCCAGATATGGGTCTCATTTTTCCACTTTTACAGGCTTTTTATAGGTTTTGTAAGCCAGATATTCTAAGCTTGAATTTCAAAATAATAAATAATCTTTGTATTGGATCTCTTGCCCAATTTACTTGGTGACTTTCATCTTCCAGCATGTCTCCCAGCCTTCTCCATTCCTCAGTGTTTCTGATTATAAATAAGAAGTTGACTGAATAGATATGAAATTATACTGATTTTGTTCCTGAACAGCCACCAGGAAATAGACTGACCCTCCTTGCTTTGAAAAAAAAGATTTGCAACATTTTTTTGGTTGTAAATCTGAGCATCTCTCACTGAAGCCAATGAAAATTGCTCATTGCTGCCAAAAGGATCTGGAGACAACCCTATATTCAGAGAAATAACAGTTAAATAGTAGTAATTGAATATTCAGAAACTCATACGTAATCCGTTCCTGCAAAATGAGTAACTTCCCTAACAAGTTTCAATTTTCTAGTTTAAAATAGTCTTCAAGTGCAAAGACCCACTTCGTAAGAGTAGGTTATACACATACGTATCTCTCCATTTCTGTACGTCTGCTAAACGCTACCATAAAACTGAACCCTCTGTAATATGCAATTTAGTGTAGATTTTCTGCATGCATTTTTCCATTCTGTGGTAAAAGTTGGACCGTTGAATTGTCTAAAAATAATCCAAGGCAAGTGAACAAACTGTACTAAATTTTCCACTTACATTTCAGCAAAGGGAATTTTAATAGTTCCTGCTGTGCCATTAAAGCACAATCACACATATGTAAGCACTAATGATTTCTCTGTCAAAATAAAACGTAAAATAATAGTTAGGTGTCACACTCACTGACATTCAGTCTCCAGAAATCCAGATTGACCTACAGTGCTCCAAAACCTGAAATAAAGCTACATTAGGACAACATAGCTGGAATTATCAATCATAGAATCATTATGGTTGGAAAAGACCTTCTAGATCACCGAGTCCAACCGTAAACCCATCACCACCAGGCCTGCTAAACCATGTCTCTAGGTGCCTCATCTACAAGTTTCTTGAACATTGCCAGGGGTGGTGACTCCACCATGTCTTTGGGCAGCCTGTTCCAATGCTTCACCACTCTTTCCATGTAGAACTTTTTCCTAATATCTAACCTGAACCTTCCCTGGCACAATATGAGGCCATTTCCTCTTGTCTTATTTTTGAACTTATTATTAAACATGTGTGTACTATCAATATTTCTGAATAGTGCTCAGGAAAGTGGCAATTCAAAGGAATCATGAAGTAGGAGAATAAATGGAAAAAAACAGACTTTCCAGCATTTCCAAGCCGTGTTGAGACATCTTATTGAAACAGCAACAGTAGAAGTGTTCACTGCACAGCCAGATACTGCAGCAACAGAGCCTGATGTTACAGCTTCTTCATAGTATTGCACAGACTTATAGTGCCTGTGTGCATGTGTATGTGCACATACATGAGAGAGAAAGAGACTTTCAGTGTGGGTGTGATTCAGCTCACACAGCTTTACATGTCTATAATGCAGATGTTTACATCTCAGTCAGTCACCTGAGGCTCCTTCCACTCAACTGTGAGAAACAGACATTTTTAGGGCACGCTTCGCCTGAGCAATTTTAGATGTCTGCTTCTGGATGAGATGAATTATACTCTAAAAGTGCCAGTTGCACTCCACTGGCTCTAAAGAGAGATTAGGCATTTAGCTTAAATGAAGGCATATGCAATGTACTCATCGTGATAACACATAGGTAGCACAAATATATACACACACAAATATATCAGTAAAAAATGTGTATAATGTGCTAGATGATCTCTCGAGGTCCCTTCCAACCCTAAGCATTCTATGATTCTATGATTCTATGATTCTTGCAGTGAGTACTATGGGTGCGATGCTTCATACTTCTCTAGCTGTCTGCTCCCCTCAATAACCCCCTCCAACACCATTTGAAATTTTATCTATATCCCATTTCTCCTTCCAGATTTGCATGGCAGACCCTCCCATACCACACTCTCTAACATTGTCACATGTTCAGATTTCACAACCAGGATGTCTCTAAAATTGTAGCTCTCTGAGGTTACATCAAGGCTCATCCAGGGAGCTTTGATCTCCTGCTCACTGACCTTTGGGGATAAACTGTGTCCAAAATAGTCAGGGAGACTAAACAGTGACTCTAGAAGGCTGTGTAAAACCAGTCTTAGACAACACCTATGAGCTTCACAAGCTGTGACACCCAAATTCTTCAGTTGTAACTCAAAGTCCTCAAGTCAGAATTTCTTGAAAATGAAATTGAAATATTTGCATTTCCATAAATTCACCTAGACCCTTTACACAGGACAACAAACAGCTATTATCAGGTGCAATGGTTTTTGGTCACTGCCAGTATCAAAGAGATTTAAAACAGTGAGAAAACAATGAAAGACCTAGCAGGTCTATAAAGCTTTCCTGTACCTACTCCAGAGGCTAAAGACATCCACACTACCTGAATTTGCTCCTACTCACTGCAATTTTAAATTATAGACATTATTTCAGAAGCAGCCTGGTTTAAATAAGGATTAACACTATTTATCCTAATCTTATCTAACTTTTCATCTGGATTTGGCACAAAATAACATGCTAGATGATGCTTTGTAAACTTTTTCTTTGTACATTCAGCAGCAATAAAACATGCCTTACTGATCTGCTTTCACCCTTAGAAAGAATTTTAAGTTAAGGGGGAATCCAGGAAATCAACATCAGAAACTCTTCTACCTAAGAGTTTCTACCTAAGTTCTCAGCTTTCTTCAAAGCTTGACTGTTTGACACTCAGATTTCAATAGCTGTCTTGCTTTCACCAAACTTGGAGTTGTAAAGAACTGCAGCTCCTCCCGTGTTGAACTCTTCAAAGAGCCGCCATATAGATTTTGAGTTAAATAACATGACCTTGCATAGTCAGCAATTAGCTGACACATTATTAGCTACGGACCTGGGTGTGGAAGGACAAAGCGTCCTTCACGTATCTATTTTAAACCATCCAAATCTATAATTTTGCAGATTTTAAAACCTTGAGCCAAAAAGGGCAATAAAGAAGATATTTATTTGGCCATGAAGTACTAAAGCATTCAGCTGGTGAACAGTTTGGTTACCTTTTTCCCTAATGAGATGACAGCTAAACTCCAATGCATTAAAAAAAGATAATAGCATAAATTTTTGAGCCCCTAATTTCAATTAATGAATCCAATATGTATTCATTCACTTTCACCAACAAATCGATACTACTAATAAAATTTGCCATGTTTCACCTTCATTCTCTCTGCTTTTGTTTCCATTTTCATTTTCGTCACTGGAGAGACTTAGTGACAAAGAGGGTTCATCCTCCCAAATAAGTTAACAGCATTTTGTACTGCTTCATCCTTCTCTGGAGTCTCTTGACACTTCAGAACCTATTGTGCCATGGACAGTCTGATTACATTCCAGAGACGTAAGGTCTCTGGCACAAAAGGAACAGATAATATTAAGAGATATCACCGAAAACATTTTTTTCAGGAAATTCCTAGATGTATCAGGAAGTCTGAAGACAGAATGGTATAAGGAATAGAAAAAAAAAAAAAGAAAAAAAAGAGAAAAAATCCTCATAATACATAGAAACATAAAGTCACAAATATAGTACACATTACACACAGAAAAGAAATCCTGTCAGAGTTACACAATTTCTTTTAAACAAATTCTTCTCCATAGTTTTCCTGCAGTATATATACAGTATTTAAATTAGAATTTTAATAGCTTTCAGCCAGCTACTCCTAGTCATACATTCAACCATTAAGTCCATACTAAATTTTATCTCACTTCACTTAATATAACTTATAACGTCAATTAAAAATTCTATGCTTTTACAGCAGGCGGGTAGATTGCCCCCTAGATACAGATGTAGAATCAGACACTATGGAAAGAGTCTCTGTGTAGACTCCTGAAATAAATTAGATGAATTAGCTAGATATTAAAATAAGGTATCTAAAATAAGCTGGATGAATAACACCCAGGCAGATCCTTTCCTTGGGAATGCCCTTTTCTTTCTTTTGGCTCTGAAGGGAGCCCTGGGATGACTAGCTTAGTTGTACATAGGTAGACATTAAGAATTGAGGGAAATGCACAGCACGAACAAGCTGTGGAGGCAGATAAAATGCAGGATCTGGAAGAACCTTCATGGTCATGCCACCTTTTTGAAGATTTTTTTTTTTTTCTGACACAGCAGCAGATGAACAGACTGATGCTGGCTGTGATGGAGCTGCTCATAACAGAGGCAAAGTCCTACAGCCCAGTGAAAATCAGAAGTCTTTGGCAATGGGGGAAAATCACAGGTTGCAAGGTAAAGAAGAAAACCTTGCACTTTGTGATAATGCCAGATCTGCTCATAGAGTCCTGCTCTTTCTCAACCACTTTTCTGTTGGCTTCTCTATGTTATAAACACTGATTTTTACTTTTTGCTACCTATATGGAACTTAATTTTACTTTTCTTCATGCTACCAAAAATACAGATATTTACTCCAGTTAAGATCTCTGTCTAAAAAAAATAGATGTGCTTGTATTCGGTGAAGGACAGCAAAATCACAACATCCCAAAGCAAGAAAAACAGCAAGCTTGAATTGTAAATCTGGCATCACAACTATAGATTTGTAACATATGGTAATTTGCCTCTAGTTCTCTTGCAGTTACTGGCCAAATTAATCCATTGGAATAGAAATGTCCTGAGTTGTAAGAATAATATTAAACCAATGGTAAATCCCAGCACTTCATACATATGTCCCTGTCTGGAAAGCTTTGATCCTTAAAGTGCCCTGAACGTTTACATCTCAGAGAACATTTCTCAACCCATATTTATTTTCTCTGTGGTGCTAAATGTAGACATAAGTTACCTTTGTAATTAACGTATATGATTTGGACCAACAGTGCCTAATACAATGCTCTGGGCACGGCCATACTACAAATACATTATAATATGAAAAATACAAAGCTTCTCAAATAGGCTCCTTGCAGAGTTGGGCATGGCCAACTTTGAGGGCTCGACTGCACAAATTTATGCTAATAAAAATAACTGAGGTTTCTTAGGTTTTCTGCTTGAGAGGTTCAGGCCTTATTTTTGAACAATTCTGGAATAAAATAACAGATTTTGCATTTACGGTTTAGGAAGTGATATTTAGATATGTGCCTAAGACATCAAAGATTCCTGCAGTGAATCACGTGGGCATATAAACCTCGTGTTCAGAATTCATCAACTAGAAGTCAACCACGCTCATCGGTACGCATAGAACAATAACATATAGAACAAATGATGCAGCACAAATATGTTAGCTTGGCTAAGTACCCAAGCTAAGGAACCTTGATCTTCATTAGGGCTTACAAACCAATTCTGAGATGGGGCAAACTGAGCTCTACTGCAGCTCAAATTGGCAAGTCATGCAGGACAATGCCTTAGATGCTCTTGTGTGTAGACTTGAGTTGACTTATGGTTGCTGGTTTGGACTTGCACCATTCTTGCCCCACATTTTGGGTTCCTGGCTTACCTCAAGCAGAGTAAACTTGGATCTGCCTCCATATGTGCCATGGATAAATTTCTAAAAATGCTATTTCAGAAAGTTAACCAATGTCCTTAACTACACAGGCTTTGGTTTGGAAATAAACCTATAGAAGGTGGAATAGCTCCAGAAGTAAACATGGAGTCAGAGAGGCCAGAGACAGTGAGAGGTGCATCTAAAAACATGGCAGTTCCAGCCTAATGTGGCCCAATACTCTTTTACAGTGATCTTTGTCCTTTCAGTCCTTGTCCTTTCTGGCAGCAACACCAGTTAGTGCCTAATGTGCTTGCTGTCCACTAGAATAAGACCATCACTGCTAACATTTCAGCATTTCCTTCCTTTTCCAGTACCTTATCCCCTCATGCTGAGGACATAATGACAAAATATAGAATTTAGCCTTAATTGGATCGCTGCAATGTTATCACCTGAATTAGCTCCCCCATGAATAATTATCGCTGCCTGGAGACTGACAAATTGCTTCCCTCTACTTCATGATTGTCAAGAATTTCAAATTATATGCTGAGCGTGAGGAAAAAAAATAAAAATGAAAAGCCTAGAGAAGCATAAAAGGCCTAGAGAAGCGTAATTATTAAGATTACTAAAATATTTGGCATGGAGTCCCATGCTTGTCCGGGCTTTCAAAAGATGTGACTGACAGTATGAACTTTGTGAGGGGCAACTGTGCAACTCCCAGTCCTTTGGCCGGCAATGACTACTGCAATAGATTTACACAGTCAAAGCAAAATTATTACTGCTGCCACTGCCTGGCTCAGACTTATGCACTTCCTGTGCTATATAATACCCAACTTAACCCTTCTGCATCATCTGGTTTAGTGTCTCATCTACGTATTTGGTCTTGCTGGATATATGGTAAATTCTTGGTAGCATGGACTGCAAGACATCTTTTTACTCCCATAAAAGCTACAAATATGCAAGGAGATAGCAACATTACCATGCATTTTAGAACAGCATATAATGGCTATTCCTTGGTTTATAAGAAAAAAACATCTCAAGGAAGAAATATCATTTATGAGAACAATCATTATATGTCTGGCAAGGCTTTGAACAGACACGCAATGTGCCACTGCACCACAATATCCATCGCAGTTATTCAATGAGCTGACAACTGGCAAGAAATCTTGATCTTAATCGCTATCAAAAGTATAATGCTCTTTGAAAACTGCCTTGAAATGATGTGATTAAGCAATAGAACTTTATCCAACATTCATATTAGTGCTGCTGCACTTGTAAGATTGATACATTTCTCAGCTCAATATTTCTTTCACCAACCTAGAGAACCCACAATGCAAAAATCAAACACAGAGCAGGTAACTGTGGATGTGTTCCCAGGAGAAAGTTCTCCTGCTCACCTGACATACAGTGACCTTTTCTGATTAGTCCTCAGGGAGCCGGAACCAGAACTCATGCTGTGATTCATCATCTGCTCACGCAGGTCATGGATTTTTGCCTCAAACCGAGCGTACTCTGCCAAGAAAACAGAGAGCAAAGACATTTTAGTTTTCTTGACCCATGTAATCATTAGGGCTGCTAAATGCAAAAGAACATTAAACAATGTAAGTCATGTCCTGAAAATTGAGGTCTAATAGATACTTAAATTATTATATCACCTTAGGTAAATATATGACCTCTTTATTGTGGTACTTGAACATTTCAGCATGTTCTACACATTTACTGTGCAGTCTCCCCCACACCTACACCCTCTCCCTTGCAATTTCAAGAAACAAAATGAGGTTCAAAGTGTGTTGCTGAGTATCCCACAGACAGACTGGAAAAGGGATGTTGAAACCAGGTCTCCACCTTATCGTTCCTCCTTCCAAACACGAAGTTTCCTTGTTGGCTGGCTGTGGGGTACTGCGCTAAATTTGTTATGAATCAAGCATTTAGTGTGAAATCCTCCTGAACTGAGGAAACACCTCAAGGTCTGTTTAGCCCTGAAGTAGCTGTGAAATTCTTGCATTAAGTGCCCTTTCTGGTTAAAGGAGGCAAAGTGACCACTGTTCTTCCCAGAGGAAGAGGTAGCTAGGACCTATTTAACACCAGAATGGAGCTTAACAGGGAATTCAGCACTGGAGTTATCTGTAAAAAGCACCCAAATCTTTTGTAGCCTGGCCAAGTGCTGTTGCGTGATGGACAACGGACCTCTTGAACATGTCCTCCTTGCCCAGGTCATTGAGGAATGGGCTCTGTCTCTTTTAAATAGTGGAGCAATAACTGGGGCTTATGATGAAGGGGTCTCAGAGACTCTGAACGTGTGCAAGAATGGCACAAAACCCCTTTCCACATCTTATTCTCCTCCAGAGTTAGGCACTGTGATGTGCCAAACAGCATCCTGGGACCAGTGCTGGGGCAAGAAGTTGGCTAGAGGTGTGTAATTTAGTGAGGCTCTCTCTGAAGGAACACTTGCCCCATCCAGCCTGCTGATGGTCTCTCCTGCAACATCCTTCCCCTGTTCAGTGAATTACTTTATATAAAGAATTTAAGGTTGAAAGGAGAAAACTTGAGGTTCTGAAAACAAGCTTAAATTCTTGAAGGCGACAAGGTAAAGGCCTTGCTCCATCAACATGAAGAGATATAATTCAACCTAGAATTTGGAAGTTTACCAATGTGAGCTAGAAGACTGGCTTGAGGGGGTGGACAAAATCCTTTTCAGTGAGTCAGTGACACTTTGAAGGGTAAGATGTTGCAGACTGATGCCAGGAAGCGATGAAGTTGCTCTCTGAACATTAATACCTTATTTTGCTGCCTGCTTCAAAATAAGGGTCTGCACCTCCCCCAGGTGCTTGTCAAGGCTGGAGCAGAAATGAAACTACCCTACAATATCTCCTCCCTTGAAGAATGGTGGCATCTCCCATGAAGCCAAAACACCTCTATATTTAAGCAAGTAAATTGTCCTAGTCTAGGCTTGTTGCTTTTTGAGCTATATGACAGTGCTGTAAACCAGCAATATTCTCATTTTCTTCTAGGAGAATTGTAGGCAGTATTTTTGTTTGACCATTTGCTGTTCACACTGACCTTGTTCCCAGCATGTCTAAAGGCTATGCAACAACAAATAATTCATTTTATGCAGTGCCCTTTAACTTTTCATTAGATAATAACATCTGACCTTTCCAGGAACCGAGATTTTGTACAGATGCCAGGTGCCTTCAAGCTTGCCTACCAAAGCGATTTGACACATTTTGGATCTGGGGTTTATTTCCCCTGCCCCTCCCTTGCCTGCTACACTCCTTTAACATTGAGCCGTTTTTCCATTACCTACTGAATCTGCGAAGTTACTGCGGCTACTTTGCCAATCAGCTGGGAACTCCTGCTGTCACATAAGGCTCCTCAGTCTTCCCACATACCTATGACTTCACTGACTGCAGATGAAATTTCGCATGTCAGGAGAAGGGAAGAGACACTCCTACTCACAGACTGTATTTTGGATTTATTCTTTAACTTGCTGCTTCCTTATTTCTTTCACCTACAGGGCATCTTTAAACTTCTCAGTGATTTAAAAGCCCAAAATCCCCAAACAGACTTAGGCTCTGATGTATCTATGTTATTTTTAAAGGTGAGGTTTAGTTTTGAAATGTTTATCCCGATCTAGGATTTAAGTCTTGCTTATGTGAGTCATATTTGTTCAATTCTCCTGCTCTAGAATTTATTTAGTAAATAACCATATGAGCATGTCTTTGTTTAGCTTATAATTTGTTCAACAGATATAACATTTCTTCTTCATGCACAGGAAAAGAGTTCTCAAAAAACAAAGAACCTGCGTTTCTCTTCCTCATACAGTAGTTGTTTTCTACACAAAAACCGAATACAGCAAATTTTGGGTTATTACTCTTTCATATGTACACCGAAGAAGATGATAAAATATACTGAAAAAAAAACATATTTCAATGTGTTTTAGTGCTTTACATGTGGATGAGGTCAAGGATATGTATGGTTCACAAACAGTAGCTATATGGTAGCTTTCCCTTTAATATACAGCCAAGGCCCAGGCAGATTCTGCAATAAGGTGTGGGAGTAACTCCCAGATTTAGACACCAATCTGGAGAGTGAGAAGAGAGGAGCAAAAATCTGATTCTCTCTAGCACCACATCCAGTTATTTGTAACTTGAACATCAGCACATGAGATACTTGGATGACTATGGTTTGGTCAGACGATGATATTTTAGCTTTTGCTCTGACTTTAGAAAATGCTTGTAATTTAACTGACTTTGCCTGCCTGCAAATTTATTCTGAATCTAATAATCTCTCTCTTTGCAAAAGACACTTTAAAACCACAACACGTGCTAAAGATTGTCCCAGAAATGTTTGATGGGTGTCCAGGGGTCAAGCTATTGTTCCTCGTTTAGTTTAAAAAAAGTAGAATGATCATTCTGTTACTTAGAGTTCTTGGGATTTTTTTTCTTTTTTCTTCTTCACCTGTCCATTTCTCCTGACAAACACCTGGACTAAAAATTGTAAGATTATCAAGTGCAGATAGCATCCGGCCCAACTCGGCTCAGCTTCTTTATTCTAACTTGGTCCTCCTGGCGCCTAGATACCACAAAGACTGGTTTCACTTGAAACAAGAGAGTGATGCTCCCTTTCTGCCATCAGAACTGCTACAGTAGTCTTGCCTACTGTGCCGAAGTCCTTTTTCCTTAATACTCCTCTATATATGGGCTTATTGAAGAGCTGCTTCCTAATAACTTTGCAGTATTTGGGTGAGAACAAGTGGCACTGTTAAAGTCTAGAAAACTATTCCATGCTTCCTTCAAATTCGGCACTGAATCGAAATAGTACACTTTTTAAAGGTTCCTACAGAATTAAAACGACACTATGGTTGTGACATTCTGACAACAAATCCAGTTAAAGGCTGATTCACTAATTTCATGCCCTTTAAAAAAGGAGAGAACGACGAGTGTATTGCTGCCAGAGAATATCATTAGAACAATTTGCCAAATTTTACTTACCAAAATCCACCTGCAAAGGTCCTACCCATCGCCTCATTCAGTAATGATCTAGTGAGCTAATTCAGATAGCTTAAGGTCTAAGAAACCAATAAGTTATGCATTAGACTGAAAGGGCAAATGGGTGAGCAAACTGTAACATATATTATTCTGGAGGCCAGACCAGATGATATAATGGTTCCTGTTGGCCTATGGCTCTGGAAATGTCACTGCCAGCAACAGGGCAAATGAGGAGGAGGAGAGTGTTTGTTCATACTCAGCTCTACAACAGTCGCAAAGTTCATGGCAATGTAGGTAGGCCTGAACTTAGCTGTACCAAGGAAGAAAATGCAACTTATTAGAGAGCAGAGAAGCAGAAGTAGCACTTGGTGGTGGGAATGGAGTTCGTTGCGGCTAGAAATGCTCCAGCAGCAGGGTGCAGTCACAGCAAGATCACTTCTCCAGGGCTCTGGCATCACAACTAAGTGGGCTCTGAGCCCGCTGCCCTAAACTGTTGTCTATTTTGCCAACGTTTAAAGTTGGTCCTGCTCAGCTCTCTGTGTGGGCTGGAGAGAGACAGAGAGGAAACAGCTGAAGTGCCACGGTGTGAACTGTCCCCAAGTCCAATCAAGACCAAAGGTGAATAGATTTATCAAACACAGAGACCAGTTTGAGGAACAGACATTTGTCTGCTTTGTTCAGGATTCATTAGCCTGAATATGCAGATAGAGAGCTGAGGTTTCTCCTTCTGCCTCATTCCAACAGCTTCCCAGCTGCTAAATCTGGGACTTGCACATATTCTCTTCTTTAAATACAATTATAGCTGCTTGCTTTTCAAAGGCACTTACATGTGTGTGAAGGACTGGACAGCCTTCTGGGAGAAGGCTTCAAACACTGAGAGCTCTCCTTAGTTCCTGTAAAAGGACAGAGTCCCAAAACAGAACTGCAAAAATAATGGGCCAAACCTAAAATTTCAAATTTAGCTGTCCAAGATCAAAACACAATATTCTACCTCATCCACTTTGGTATCTGAGGATATGCAGGCAGTTGCATTTTCACTGCCGAAGTGACTTACACATCTAAAATCCAGCAATGGGGCTGTTGACCAGCTTTGATGGCCCACAACCTGCCACCTTGCAAGCCGCTGTGATTCCTCCACATTTATGTCCTCTGTGTGCTGTACACCAAAGTGCCTTGAGTTTTTTAATCCTACAGTGAATAATGAGAAGTTAAGAATCATCCTGATTAGTGTTGCCAAGATTAGTCCTTCCACAGATACGGGCCTAAGTGATTTGTCAAAGACCAGGGACAACTCACTGGGCTTTACAACGCAGGAATTTTGAATCTGTCTTTTAAAATATGCTTCCTATCCAATATTTAACTGCTGTGGGAATATTAGCACATCTGAGACAGCCCTGATTTTGCCTCAAACCTTTCACAGACCCCTTTTCAATTAAAGTAAATGATATTTTGAACAATTAGGTTCAAATTTTCCAACTCCCTTTGGAAAAGCCTAGAACTCTATGATATTTGATCATATAGAAAACTCTTGAAAATCCTAAATGCATGTGAGAAGCCAAAAGAGAATGCAAGAAACTAAAGTTCAGGTAATTATTTTAGAATATTATGCTGAAAATCAGATCATTTCTAAATATAAAATATAAATATGCTGCAGCTTCCCTACCTGATTAGTTACAGTTACAGAAAGAGTTAACAGAGTTTTATGAGGTTACATTACTGTTAGTTTTCACTTTTAACTTTATCCTAGAGATTTTGATATAATTTAGAGAATATTATTTTTTTAAAAAAAGATTCAATGAGGGAAGTGTAATAGAAATGCTGACATATTATACAACAGTGAAAATGATACTGCAGCTTTGCAGACCAAGTCTTTATTAGTTTGAACTTATTTAGTGTTGGCACCTTTAAAAAGATACCAATTCTTTCTGTCAGCAGGTATCAAAATTTTCTCTTCTGTATAACGTAAGATCATCATTGTTTGCATCTAGATCATAAAAGACTCATAATTGCTGCTTTTGTGATTCTAAAATAATGCATCTCCAACCCACTTCAACGAATGGTGAAATGATGATTGCTAATTATGTAAGTGGGAGGTTGGAAAAGGCAATGTATATCTCTTGGACTCAGTGAGAAGGGGGAAAAAGAAATGTAAAACTTAAACTGTCCAATTTCAACAGACTATATCACTTCAAAAAGCACGAGAAAGGAATTAGTTAGAGACAGAATTTTATCACCTCCAAAAGGGCTTGTTGAATAACTCTGAACACTATAATAAAGCAATAGCTGCCAGACCAGTTTCTCCATCAGTATCAATTTGGCAACATTTCAGTGGAAGCAGGCCAACCTCAGAGATGTTTTACTGTTCTGCTTTGTGGAAATACAAATTGCATATTGCTATGAACTTTCTGTCTTGGTCATCTGAGATAGCAATGAGCATGATACTACTATTATTTATTTATGCTATTTATGCTATTTATGTATTTTTTTCCCTTCTGCTTGGTCTTAGCAGATGTCTTGGCTGAATGGTTTAAGATTCAAAATAATAGAATAGAATAGGATTTGTTTCTACAGTACAAATATTTTCCATTTCTGCCTTTTACTCATCCTGCTGTCAAGACAACCACTGTTTTATAAATGGTGGTTGGAAGAAGGTTAGTAGATCAGCATCAGACTTTGGAGGATTGAGTCTGATTCCTACTTTTCCACTGACTTTATGCACAAAACTGAGTAAGTCACAAAGAAAATGTCCACATCATGCAACAGAATTTAAGGCAGAGACCTGTGTGCTAGATTGAAGTTGTTTCTTTGGAAATGCCTGCAAGTTACCTAGCATCCACGACGCTTGAAGCCCTTAAAACTAATGCAATATACATTAAAAAAAAAAAAAAGGAAGTAAGGGAGTATGCAAAAAAAGCCTATGTAATCTGCGCATATTTTTATTCTTTTGATTGGTATGTCTTTTACACACTGGATGTTTTTTTGTTCAACATTTATCTCAAGTTAATTCTTTGCTGAGAGCATTCTTCCAGCTATTTTTGAGAGGGTTTAGAAGCTCAGTTTTGTAGCCATCTGAGCCTGCAAGCACTTACATAGTAGATTAATGGTGGTGAAAAATCCCTGAAGTCTGTGGTGAGTAATTTCTTAAAAATAGGCAAAAAAACAGTAGGTACAATTCACTGTACCTCTCCTTCTCATATCTTTCTTTGCAGTGTTTAGTATTGACCACTGCCAGGGACATGATTCTGGACAAGACTGACTGTGTGTCTCTTAGTGTGTAGGAGATTCTGTGGTTTTAATAAATATAAAAGATCAATTAGACTTAACATCAGCTAAATTGACGGGAAAAAAAATTTGCACACAATTCTAATACCATCCATAGAATAATGAAATTCTATACATTATTTACTGGAGAAACAGTTTTGCTTGAAAGACCTTGCTCTGCTCCACCACACACTGAGTAACTGTACAAAGTCATGCTGCTATTTCTTATCAGTCATATAACTCCCCTGAGCTCCCTCAAGTTTTCAGGCAAAGGAAATGAAAAACACAGATTTCAATATTGGTGAAGATACCTTTACTTTTTGTTAGTTTTTATTGGATATACCTACTTGTTTTTATTGCAATATTTTTCACACACACCTTTTCAGTAACCTTTCAAAAATTAAGACACAGATATATTTATTGATTTTACTCATTTCCTTGGCCTTTAAAACTTCAGTATTCTAGTCCATTAATGTTTTTGTTCTTTGATATTGACTGGCTGTCCTACTTTGCCAACACAGAGATATTTACACATTAGCCTGTCTTCCAATTAAGGCTTCACCCTTGTCTATTTGTTTGATAGCTGGCCTCACTGCCTGAATGTGACTACTAACATTATTGCCATTTGCTTTATTACTGAAGATAATGCTTTTTCCATCTGTTGTGCTCTTAGATACAGCCCTCATATTGTGTTAACGGTGAATATAAATACACCTGAAAAGATATCTTCCTCCCACGATCCATTCAGGGGACTAATGCTGTGCTCTATTCATAGTCACAGGGAATATAATTTCAATCCAAATTGGTCTCTGGAAGCTTTAGTTTCAGAAACATCATGCCTCACAATGAAACAGATGTACTAAAATAAATCAAGCTATTAGTGAGTGACAAGGACTTTGAATCCCACTGAGGTGCAATTCTACCTGTCCCCTTTCTAGTATATCTTTGGCTTATGAAAAGTCAGCCTGTACTTTCTCAGTTGGGAATTTCCTGTAGCTTTTCCCAACAGGTCAAGAAAAGTGCAATCAGCTCAGTAGCTTTAACTACAAAAAATCCTTTCCTTCACTCCTAAGATCTTGAGAACTGTTTCTCTAAAGCAGGTTTCATTCAATTCAAATGAACTTTCCCTCTCCCTCCTTGAATATTGTGGAGCTTGTTCCAATTATGCGAGGCTCACAGGGAGCTAATAACTTGGACAATGCTGAATATACACAAGTCCAATGGGGACATGGCAAATAAAAAGCACAGACTCAGACTGGAAGGGAGCATAGCACATCACATATGGTCTGCTTTAGGAACACAGTGTGAAATCTTGGGAAAGTTGGGCACATCACTTTACCCTAGGCACCAGCCTTGCACAGGCAGCATATGTCTCATTAACCTTGATAGCTTTGTAGGAGTTACTGTCTAACATGGTGCAGAAATGCTGGTGCTTTAGGCACGAGATGACTTTTTGTCAAGGTGAAAAAAGCTTCTCTGCACTGGAATCTTCTTTCTTCAACAAATATTTAGATGGAGTATTACAAAGGAAAAAAACAAACCTATTTTCTATCAATAGCTAAGCTACTTCATTTAGATATTTTACTGCTTCAGGATAAAGGTGTAGGCTCTTATTTTCAGACATTTATTCAATTTCCACAATTCCCTATCCAAAATTCATAGTCCTGAGGCAATTGTTACTTTTTATTATGATGGCTTCATTTCTTTTTCTTGCTACTGTTTTTTTTTTTTTTTTCCCTATTCCTTGAGAGTTGAGCATATGATATCAATTAGCCATATCTTCTTAAAGATTATAGAATCATAGAATCATAGAATGCTTAAGGTTGGAAGGGACCTCTAGAGATCATCTAGTCCAACCCCCCTGCAC